>QLPG01022082.1:0-13137 GCA_003314385.1 Gomphus sp. MG54 | reverse complement strand
TTCCCAGTGAGAACCCATGCTGGCTACAGCATTTGGACATCGAAATTCAGCTCTAAATGTGCTTATATAAGCAAGGTTCAGCGCTAACCTTGCTTATATAAGTGAGGTTCAGCACTAACCTCACTTATATAAGCATACCCACCTGCGGGTATGGGTTTGGGCCGGGTTGGAAATCCTGACCCTGACCCTGACCCATGCTACCTGTACCCGCTACCCATGTGGGTTTCCAATACCTGCGCCAATCAGTATACATGTAACAAGTTGCTGTTTAAATAGTGCCTACAGACTAATGCCAGATAACCTGGCATAGTGGCCTTTTGGCCCAGTTGGAAGAGCACATTACTGTGGGAATTTGTTGCCTTTCACACCAAGGCCCTACCCCACCCAAAGCATAACAAATTCATAGCATTGCTGGGTCTCAGATTTCAAGATCACTGTGATAACCTCTAGCTATCATAGTGAGAGGGGGAGTGTTGGAATCTGAGACTGCATGCTATTGTATTCCTACATTAGAGTCTGAGACTGCACATTATTGTCTTCCCATTCAATAATGCTTATTGTTATGACATCTACCATGCCACACAGCTATGGTATATAAGATACAGTAGTTAGTTTTCATTCCCTCAGTCATGCTATTTATACGACTGAGGTAAGATATCTATTATATGTCATATGTATATACTCACATACAATCCCTGTATAGATATATCTAGGTATTCATAATACATTCAGTTATGCTATTTACATGACTGAGATATATCCAGACTTCTACAGAGCCTGACATTGATATTCTCAATTATGTACACCTACCATCTCACTCAGGCATACCCAATTGAATGACCTCTAACATATAACTTTGTTGAGAAGCTTGACACCAACACAGCCAATTATATTCACCTACTGTCTGACTCAGGCATCTGGGATGAAAGCCATAAGTGGGTCTGCTTTGCTATTGGAAATCAAAGGGAGCAGATGTGCCATCCTTGAGGGTTTTCTTCCCACAACAAAGCTTGCATTGGTCCTTGCCTCACATGGTCTTGTTTTTTGACCCACTGCCTCTCTATGATTACTTTATCCAGTTGACATCAGCCCCAAGTTAAAACTATTTCAATCTATTCTATCAACTATGTCATCATAAGTGGACATAAATACACAGTGGGAAAATGTCTCTATCAGTGAGTTTGTTGAAGGAGACCCATATAGCTAACCATAAGTCATGTCTCTGGTGCAGATGCTCAGGGTAATACAGTTATCCAGAATACCATCAGTCAGTATGGCACCATCTTAACGACATTGCTTCCATACTCAAAACAGTGTATATATCTCTCTAGATCCTTTAGTGCTTCTCAAACCCATGGAGCATGTATCTTAACATATGGTACAGCTTTGAAGATGACCAACCCCATGGTTGCATGGAAGACATCCATGTACAGATATAAAAAATCTAGATGCCTGGTCATATAATCCTTTAACTTCAAATGTCTATTGGCTCAGCAGCTTGCTTATTATAGGGAAAACCACCATTGCTCACACCCTCTGCAAACATCTTGATGTGGAAAACCAACTTGAAGGTAGTTTCTTCTGCGCTCACTCAGGATTGACTGATGTATTCCAGATTATCCCTACCATTTCTAGCATGCTTGCTCAATTAAATGCAAAAATTAATTTAGCCATATAAGAAGCTCTAAAGAAGAAGCCTAATGTTGCTAATCTTAATGATTGATCTGAGCAATTCCACTCCCTAGTTGTCAACCCTGTCAAGATTGCTGCTGAACATGAACAAGGGATTTATTATATTATCATCATTGATGCCATGGATGAATGTTCAGCACCAGAAATAGTAGGAATGTTTATGAAGACCATCTTTGATGGTGTGACCAATATCCTGCTTAAAGTCTTCATTACAAGCTGACCCCTAACCTACCGAGTACACTGCTTGACCCTCACCACAAGCTCTCACCATCCCAATCCTCCACCCCTCATCAATTCAATGATGTGTGACATTGCCTAGATTATGGTATGATGGATTAATCAAATTGTGTGTACCTTACAGAGAAGCTATCAGCTCCCTTATGAATGTGGCTTTTGACACATATCCTGACATCTCAATTGCTATCTTATTCCTGGTTGTTATGGCCCATGCCGCCAATACACCCACATTAAACCCCACAACCACCTGCACCATTTCTGGGACCTTTCTGACTGCCTAAAGCCTGAACAACCACTTTCTGAATTCCATTGTATCAACCCGAGGTTCCGTGTTCCCAAACCTCCGAAGATTCCAAAGCTAAAGTTCCACTCCTTTGATAAACGACGCGCAGGATCATCGCATACCTCACTCCCTTGTTTTTCATTCTGTATTGCCCCTTGTACTCTCTTCCCCCCTTGTCTTTACTCAGCAAAAGATAGTACAAAGACTAGATACATGAATATAAGTCACCAGTCAACTGGACTATTCGCCAGTATAAATATCGACTTAATTCTGCATCGTAGTTTCTGATTCAGTTCTGGTAAACTTTCTGACTTTCCGAAATTAGGGACAGATGATTGAGGAGGGAACAACACATAAGTTGAAGCCAAGTCCCTGCGACCTCAAACCACTTGAACCACCCTATACCATGAACAGTTCTAGACCCCCCAGCACTTCCCATCTCTCCGCCCCCATTCCGATTCCGATCGTGAACCTGCGACCTTAAGTCCCTCCACCTCTGGAGTACAAACCCCCCTTTGGAATCTCCAGAAACCCTTCCGGAAGCCTCTAGCTAAGCGCTGACATGCAGATTTAACACTGGTGCAGTTCATGCAGAACCCAAGGAGGCCACACTGGGGAGCTGTGAAGAGGGTCTTCCACTATCTGAAAGGCATAAAGGATACATGCATTGTCATTGGCTGATTGTAAAGAGGCCTTGAGGCTTATTTAGATGTAGAGTGGGCATTGCAGGAGCACCAACACTCCATTTCTGAGTATGTGTTCACCATAGATGGCAGAGCCATCTCTTGGAGCTCAAAAAAGCAATCAACCATTGCATTGTCAAATACTGAAACTGAGTACATCACAGTGACTCATGCCACAAAGGAAGCATTCTGGCTTAATGCATTTTTAGCAGAGATCATACACCCCCTCATAAAACCTATCAATTATCCACCTTGACAACATCTCCACCATCTCATTACCAAGAATGATGAATACCATCCCCAGATGAAACATATTGACATCCACTATGACTTCATCCATCACATTGTATAGAAGGGGCTCATTCATGAGATGGTGGCTGACATAGTCGATAAAGGTCTCCCCTGGCATAAGGTTTTACACATGAACAAGCTAGTTGGGCTGTGTTCAGCTTAAGGGGGAGTGTTGAAAGGTGTATGAGTAAGTGTTGAATGCAGCAGGACCACAGCAGGACCACAGCAGTACTGGGTATCTGAAGGCATTGATGACCAAGGCTATATATAAACAGACATGTAGTTACAGGCACCTCAGTGAACTCCCCATCCACTGAGGTGCATATTCTTCTCTCTACATAGACAGACTGAGCTTACCATCCCATAGCTGGTCTGTACTTAGGTAGGCTAATAACATGTGCTCAGTGAGCTCCCCATCCACTGAGCTTGTCTGTACTTAGCTACTGCACTTAACTCCAACAAAAGGTCAGTAGGAAGGACCAGCAGGATGGTGGGATCTGACCCAAGTGCTGAAATGCCGATGGGGCCAGCCAACCCTGGTCCAAGCTCATCTATGAGATTTACATACATTTACCTTTATTATACTCTCATCACCAAAAAAATGTAAACCTTCCTCACGAGACCCAGATACCAAATGCTTGCCACACTAATATAATAATAAGAGCAAATAACTCACACTCCTTTGGGTACCATTGACACGTGTGCGTGTTCTCTCGGGATGGAATTACCAAGATTCAGGTGGTGATTGGTCGACTTCGGCGATTGCACTTCGAGAGGGAAACTCCGAGTTCTCAGGCAGTCGCTTTGTGTTAACCTGCTTCGACTACCTCAGTTGTTCGTGGTTGTAGAGTGCGCGTGGAAGCTAATTAACAAAATTGTAACATTTATTTAGACATCTGGTACATATCATTGCTATATAGTTCCATAACAGTAACAGCTGATGTTTATCCTCACTTAGTCCCAATACCGCATTCCCTTTTTTGAATCATCTTTGCGCTCGAGTGGCCTTCAGGCCATAACCTTCGTGCACTATGACGATCCTTTCTCCAGCCCAGCTTTCTTTCTTCGCGGAGAATGGCTACTTGATTCTCACCGACCTGCTCACTGAAGAAGAAAAAGCAAACATTGTCATTTGGACAAATGAAGTTAAGTTGTGGCCGGAAGATAGTGATTTAGGCTACTTGGCGTATCAAGAAGTGGATAGTAAAGGGAGAAGGATACTCTGTAGGACAGAGGTGCCACAGCTCCTGTGTTTGGCGACCACCAAGCTTATGAGGGGATATAGAACTTTGTCAACTACCATGAGGGCTTCAACGGCATGCTGAGGGGTGATAATCTGAGGAATCTTCTTGCAGAACTCTCTGGGGACAAAATGCAAGCTACAGCCATCAGACCTGTCGTCATCCTCAACTGAAGTTAATTACAGGTATCTCTTCAAGGTGTACTGGTAATCAAAGATGTCGGTTGTATATCCCACTGACTTGCACTACGTTTGTGTATGACAGGAGAAAATCAGTACTTGAAACTCGCCTGCTTCTTATTCGGTAACCTAGTTAACCCTTCCTCTTTACAGACTATAAGCAAGCATCTGCGGGCGGTTTTGCACCCCACTTTGACGCTCCTGCATACAACCATATCAAAGCGCAGAAACACCTCACGATCCTCATAGGTGTTGAAAATGCTACGCTTGAGAACGGATGCTTAGAGGTCGTCCCAGGCAGCCATGCTAGTACCATCCCCATCAATCCAGACAAGACAATCACGGATGAATGGACAAGGTCTAAAGAGTGGATACCAGTGCCGCTTAAGACAGGTCAATACACCTTAATTACTGTACCCGTTATTTTATTGCCTGATTTAAGCACCGTCACGTATAAACAGGGGAAATACTCATTTTTGGCTCGTATCTTGCTCATCGCTCTGGGCCTAACAATTCACCAGATGGTAGGGCCAGTGTCTATGCTACGTTTGTCCTTTTTTTTTTTGTTAATCGTGCTCAAGGTAGTGATCACACTGTGTACGTAGTTATAATACCGAAGCTGACGGTGGAGACATTCACGATGACTATTACGCGCACCGCACGATACTGTGGCCTGCGACGGCTAAGCGGAAACCTGGGGAAATGTATCAAGAAGGGGCGGCGCTTTACGGTATGACAAATGGCTTCAATTCGAACAGGGATCAATTAATTTTGGATTCGCAGCCTGGGGAAGTCCTATGGAGACGGTGCAGCAGGTTTTGAAAGTCTGACTGACCATATCGAGAAGGGATTGTGGCCATTGTATCATCCAGGTTCTCTTGTCATATGTTTTCCATTTTGGTATTGAACACATCTTCCTCTTCATTCCGATTGTTAGCTCCTAACCCCTATTCAGGCAGCCTCAATACTGTACCATTTCTCCAGAGTTTTTCCATAGTTTCCTCTTTTGTATACTTTGTTCTCATACTTTGACATTCAACTGGCATAGTCAACCTCTTGTATGGTTTCACATTATTGCTGTAAGAGCACCAAAGTGCTGAACATGCATGAACCAAGCACTAGTGTAATAGTGCCTTGAACACAATGCTAGTGTGATTTGACCCAGTCCAATGGGCTAAGCAGACATAGCTGGCTTCAATGTACTCTTGCATTGTACCCTACTTCTGTGAGGCCACTGTATTTTAGGAGGATTGTTTGGGAGAGTTCCAAGAGTGTTGGCCTGAATGTGGACTAGAGACAGAGAGGCTAAGAGGATATACAAGTCTAATTGCTGTTATCTTCTGAACAAAGAAATACATATATCTGTCAAGTAAACATACTGAGGATCCGGTAACCAGCAGTGCCGACCAGACACTCTGTTAGTAGCCATATACAAGTCACTCGATGCGTCATTCTCGGCTCGGCAAATCCACCGTCCACATCCCTCGTTCCCACTCCTCATCCCCATTCCTTATCCACCTTATCATATTCACCAACCCAATAATCCTACCCGTTCCACTCCTCATTCCTTGACCCGTCTCACCTCAGGACATCTTGTCCTTGTTTTATCCACAGCTACGACACTGTTGTCTTATGGTCTGGCACTCCCTATTGTTCTGTCCTCAGTTACGTTCCTATTGTTCTATTTTCATTGTCATATCCCTGTCTGCATTCCTTCTTTCTAATTATATTCGTTGCAGACAATACCCCCACATGCTCTGCATACCTTATTGTCCACATTCCTTATTCCACATGTCGCCTCTTAAAACTATATAAGTAGGGCATGCATGTACATAGTTCCTCATTCTGGGTATCGACTAGGCTTAGGCCCTTCTACCTTTTCCTCCTCTGTTAAGTCCTTGACTCGGGCCAGCATCATCAGCATCCTCCCGAGTACCCATCTGCTGCAAATCAGTGGCATGCACGGCAGGTAGGGCACAATGCACGAGTACGTTGAAGCCAATGCCACTACTCCCAGCCTGTAGGACTTGGCCATTCCTGTCCAACACCTTGGCATTCCCAAAGCTTGACAGCCTCACATGACACCTATCACAATGTCCAAAAGCTCTAATTATCAGGCACTGAGAATGGTGACAATGCATGAGCCAAGTACTAATGCAATAGTACCAACTTCACAATGTTGGTGGGAATTGGCCAAGTCCTATAGACCGATTGGGGTGGCTTGGCTTCAACATACTCATGTGTTGCACCCTACTTTCCATGCATGCCACTAATTTCAGACAGAAGAGATACCCAGGAGAATGCCAAGAGTGTTGGCCTAAGTAAGGGACTTCAGATGGGAGGAGGGAAGACAAGTAAACCAAGTTAATATTCAGAACGAAGAACTATCTACATACATGCACTACTTATATAGGTTAAGAAGCAAGATGTAGAATCAGGGTAGCATAAGACATGGAAAAAACAATAAGGTATAGAGAGCATGTGGAGGTATTGTTCACAATGATCAAGAATAGAACAAAGAAATGTAAACAAGAATACAGTATGGGACAAGCAAACTCAACCAATTTGGTTTTGAGCGATCAGGAATTTTTTGTGCCAAACTAATGTTATATTCAGAATCAGAAAGTCAAAATACATCCAAAAAATGTGTTCCAATGAGTTTAAAATGTGGCCAAATTTTTGGGCCTTTTCAGCACAATTTTTCACTCCAAATCTCATTGTCATGATGTAAATTTTAGTTAAGTATAGCTTCAATTTGACATCATAGCTTGTTTAGTAACTATGCGATGCTTGGTTTGCTTTCTAACAGCCCAAGCAGCTGCATTCTGTCAAGGCCATGATACCGAGCTCCAATCCACTTGGCAATACCGACCGACCGACCCTTACCCACATCACTCCTCACTACCACACGGTCTCGGTTTGGTACAACCGGTTCATCATCTGGACTACTCCTCTCACCCTACCCCCTCCACCCCTTACTATTCTCTCTTTCCCTGACCATTTCCTTACCAGTTCTCCCTCGGAACCTTTACTGTTCCTTTATTATTCAGTCGTAGCCCTATTGTTTTATCTTTGGCTGTTTTCCATTGTTCTATTCCACTCTCTCATTATCTTATTCTCAGCTATCTTTCATTATTCTATTCTCACTTACATTTCTTATTCTATTCTTGATCACTGTGGACAATACCTTCACATGATTCTTCATACCTTATTGTTCTCCATTCCTTATGCCACCCTGTTCTACATCTTGCTTCTTAACCTATATAAGTAGTGGATGTATGTAGATAGTTCCTCACTCTGAATATCAACTTGGTTCACATCTTCTTATCCGCCCTCCTCTTGTCTAAAGTCCTTTGCTCAAGCCAACACCCTTGGCACCTTCATGGGCCTCTCCTCTCTCTAAATCAGTGGCATACATGGAACAGCAGGGTGCAATGCATGAGCACGTTGAAGCCTAGCCACCCCAAATGGTCTGCAGGACTTGACCAACTTCTCGGCTTTACCCAGTCATAACAGTATATTCAGAGTGACACTGCTTTCCATGCCACCTCAGTTCTTATGATTATGCCCCCACATACTAGATCAACAGCCCGCATGGAATGACAATCAGCTCACCCCCACAGTAAATCAATGAAGGGAGTGAGAAGCCTCCAGCACCCTGCCCCTTCTCATTGGTTACACCTCACCAGCAGTTGAACTGCGGTGCCGAGCCTCCCCCTTTGAGCAAGAACCACACATCGAAGAGGTAGTCAATGACGACATCAAATATGTAGACTACAATAATGACAATCAAGAACCCCATCCAGCAGAGGACGAACCCGGTTTGGTACACTATGACACAGATGCTAAAACCAAGGAACAGCCTCAGCACCACCAGCAGGCAAACATGCCTGAACCTCCTCACACTCCAGTAGCTGTGCCCCCTCAACCCACGGTTGCACCCTGTCAGCCCATGGTCACACCTCCGCAACCCATGGCTGTACCCCCTCTGCCCACGGCTGTACCACCGCCAGCCAGGCAAGCTCCCTGAGCTAGACCATCCCTACAGGCCAGGCAGGCTCCACAAGCCAGGCCACCTCCTAGGGCTAAGGCCCCTATAAACCTGGCCAACAATAACGACCTTCTGAACGCCATTCTTGAACTCAGCAGAACCACCTGCATTCACCGACAGGATGGACAAGCTGCCAGAATTCAAGAACCAGAACCTTCTATGGAACCAATCCAAAGAAGTTAAAGGGTTTTATCTTCCTTTGCAGAATGAACTTCCGCACCCAGTCTAACTCGTTCCCCGATGATAGGCAAAAAGTCAATTACATGGTCTCCTGTCAAGCTTTGGTTACTGATGGACTTTGGTACTGCCGAGGGGTGTTGGTGAGAGGTCGAGCGGACTATGGCCAAGTCCTACAGGCCAAGAGTAGTGACGTTGGCTTCAACGTACTCGTGCGTTGCACCCTACTTGCCGTGCGTGCCACCTATTTGCAACAGACAGATACTCGGGAGGATGCTGATGATACCGGCCCAAGTCGAGGACTTAACAGAGGAGAAGAAGGTAGAAGGGCCTAAGCTAGTCGATACCCAGAATGAGGAAATATGTACATGCATGTCCTACTTATATAGGTTAAGAAGCGACATGTGGAATAAGGAATGTAGGACAATAGGGTATGCAGAGCATGTGGTTATTGTCCACAATGAATAAAATTAGAACAAGGAATGCAAAACGGGGATAGAACAATAAAGGATAGGATAATAGAGTTGTGACTCAAAATAGGACAATAAGGAGTGGCCGAGTATAAAACAATGGAGTCATGACCGAGGATAATACAAGGACAGGAAATCCCAAAGTGAAGCGGATTGAGGAATGGGCAGATGGTGTGTGCCGAGCCTAGAATGGCGTACCAAGTGATGTGCATGCAGCATGGACACTTGTACGTGGACATAGAATGGCTGCTCGGTCGGCACTGCTGAATAACCGGAACCTCGGTACATGTACTTGACATCTCCTACCTGAAAGGAATGGCTCTGGAATGTTTTGAGCCCTACCTGATGGGTAACCCCAATATAGAACCCTGCTGGACCAGCAATTTGGAGCTTTTCATCAATGAGTTACAGATCAATTTTGGCTCTTGGGATGAAAGAGCTGATGCCAAGATGGCTCTCGAAAAGCTAACTATGCAGGACAACAACAAAGCCACTAGGTTTCTCATGGAATTTTACAGGCTTGTGGCTTTTGTTGACTACAACGACAATGCTCTCCTCTGCAAAGCATACATGGCACTGCCAAAGTGCATCAAAGATGGCCTCATCCATTTTGACAAACCCTGTACACTTGACAAACTTCAAAATCATGTCCAAAGGATCAATATGAGGTATTGGGAATGAAAGGCTAAACAGTCTGCGGAGGGCAGTAACAAGCTAAAGAAAGATATGAAATTGGATAAGCCTGGCAACAGGTCCACCTCAGACAACTGCCAGCAAAACAACAGCAATGATAATAGCAGCAAGGACATGTCTAAGAACAAGGATGGGAAAACACCTCAGCCCAAGCCACCCGAGTACACTAAGACCCTCGGCAAAGACGGCAAGCTTCTCCTGACCAAACGACAAAGATGCATGGACCACAACCTGTGTCTCCTCTGTGCCACCAGTAATCACAAAGTCACTGAATGCCCCAAGGCAACCAAAGCCTGCCTGACTATCACCCCTGACTCCGTCTCACAGGCAGATGATGCCTTGGACATCAATGCTGAGGACTCAGCAACGGTGACCGAAGACTAGTTTGCCATCTGTTAGCCTCTAAGCACACCGAGAGTTGTGTTGACTCAGCAGATGCTAGTAGTGAGGTTTAGATCAATGCTCCTATGCCCAGAATCAGAATGGGGCGGAAAGACGGGAAGCACCAGGGGGTCTAGGACTGTTCACAGTATTAGGTGGTTCGAGTGGTTTGAGGTCGCAGGGACTTGGCTTCAACTTATATATTGCACCCTCCTCGATTGTCTGTCCCTAATTTCAGAAAGTTAGAAAGTTTACCGGAACTGAATCGGAAACTACGATGCAGAATTAAGTCGATATTCATACTAGCAAATAGTCCAGTTGACTGGTGTCTTATATACATGTATCTAGTCTTTGTACTAACTTTTGCTGAGTAAAGACAAGGGAGTGAGGTACGTGATGATCCTGCATGTTGTTTATCAAAGGAGCAGAACCTTGGCTTCGGAATCTTCAGAGGTTCGAGAATGCAGCACCTTGGGTTGATACAACAGAATTTGAAAAGTGGTTATTCAGGCTTTTGAGCAGTCGGAAAGGTCCCAGAAATGGTGCAGGTGGTTGTGGGGATTAATGTGGGTTTATTGGCAGCATGGGCCATAATAATATCAAAAAAAATTGCTTCTCTGAAGACACACAGCACACTTTATTCTCAGATTGATCTATCCAACTTCTATTATGTCTACTCCCATACAAATTACTTCAGCCAACTATCAAGTTCAATGGGTCAAAGATCATTATCACTAGCTTCCAATCCAGCCTCCCACTGGATATAATGGAGGAACCATCTTTGATCTTAATTTCTACTTGCCTGCTGCCAGAGACTTCATGTACTATTGAATCTTCAATCAAAGGTTCTCTGTGCTGAGACCTGAATTAGCAGATACTATATGGGAATCAGTGTGCATGAAAATACAAGAGACAGCGACAACTGGGACAGACTGAGAGCCAAGACAACCTGCTATGCCTCTAGTCATTCCTGAGGAAAAGCTAAGGGAGATTGGACTAATTCACTCTGAGTTCCTTCCATTGCATTGCCTGTCTCTAAACCTTCTAAAAAGTGCCCAACTACCTAGAAGAAATCATTGGCTGGGTGTACTTGTGGCAACAAATTGGGAGAAAGCTTACAGCTTAGACTCTCAAAGCCAAGGAGAGCTGTGCAAAAATGCATAATATGACTTGGAAATGGTGTCCTACCAAGAGAACCAGGGTAGATGACTGAGAAATTTCATATCACATGGAGTTAGAATAGCCAGATGATGACAAAGAATAATTCATAGAAAATGAAGGAGAACCAGGTATGCATATAGAATATATGCAAGTATTCCATCAAATCATTCAACTACTAGGGAAATACTACAACTGGTAGACTTCTCCCTAAACCACTTTACACTGCTTTGGAGTCAGTTTCTCTCTGAAAAGAAATCAACAGGATGACAAAGAAATCAAAGAAGTCAGCCCTAGGTACCATAATCTATAGCTCATCAGGTGGGAACTGTCAGGATTTGGTAATGCCAAAGGTGCAGGTGGGGATCAGCCAAGTCCTGCAAGCCAGTAGTAGTGACTTTGGCTTCAATGTGCTCATGCATTGCACCCTACTCTCCATGCATGCCACCAATTTGAGACAGGAGAGGAACTCAGGAGAGTGCTGAGGATGTTGGCCTAAGTAGGGGACTTTAACAAGGAAGGGAAGGTAAAGTGGCCTAAGCCTAGTTGATACCTAGAATGAGGAAGTATGTACATGCATGCGCTTCTTATATAGGTTAAGAAGTGAGATGTGGAATATGGCATGTAGAACAATAAGGTATGCAGAGCATGTGGGAGTATTGTCCAAAATGATCAAGAATAGAATGAAGGAATGTAAATGAGAATAGAACAATGAAAATAGGATAATAGAGATGTGGCCAAGAATAGGACAATAGGAAGTGACTGACCGGCCTGTGGTACTTCTATGCCAGGAGTCCCCCTGCTTGGCTGCATGTGCCACTTCTACAGACCCCCTGAACCATGGGTGTCCCAGGCTAAGAGCTGCCCAGTTATTTGGGAAAAGGATGAGGGTGAAGAGGAGAGGGAGAGGGAGAGTGAAGAAGGTGATGAGGAGGTGGAAGAACCACCAATAAAGAGGCTGAGGTGGGCCTGTACATCCCACAGGCAGCCCCTATGGATCGCACTACATATTCATCCTCCTGTTTCTCATACTTCTTGCAAGGTGGACAAAGTGATGGCGACCACTCCTGGGTCAGCTTGTCTTTGCACTATTAAAACAAGTCAATGATAAAACACATAAACAACCTACTACCACTCACCTGGGCACCTCTTGACCTCTCACTCTTTCCCCATCCTCTCGTACTTAGCCTTTTACTAGGCCCCACCTCCACACTCCTACCCCTCTTCTACACTGGAACCTTCAGGACTCCTGGGATTTTGGAGACCCCCACTTCTGCCTGTTTGGCCATTTTGGCCCATTGATTTTCGGCCTCTTGGCCATCTTCCACCTTGTCCATGGTTGTCTGATTTTCAGCTACCCATTTAGCAGTAACAGCCTTCTTGATCATTCCTGGGGCTACTGCCTCTACCGAAATGACCTCCTCATCTGCCCCCTTTGTACCCTCGGCAGCCTCTTGCATTGCCTGCTCCACCTTTTCCTTCTCTTCCCAATCATGCTGATGGGCAATCTGTCTCTCTTTGAATTCCCACTCATCATTATCGGGTTTGGTACCTATTTCTTCTGACTCTTTGATTTTTGATGGGAATAGTGTAATGCGATT
>QLPG01022055.1:0-12229 GCA_003314385.1 Gomphus sp. MG54 | reverse complement strand
ACTGCTCAATTTGTCTGTGAGTTAGGGGAAACCCATGACTGGCTGATACTGTGATAAATTTGACAAGAGTTTTTTCCTCCTGAACCATAAGCCACTGTTTTGTAGAATTGAACTTGAGCATTGATGATCCTTTATCATTGATGTGTCTACTGAGAGTATTAAAGTCCACTCCAAATTTGTGAGCACCTTCTCGCAATGATTTCTTTGTTGAATAACCTGCCTGCCCCTCTTTGTACACTTTAACCGCATCAGAAAGCCTTTGCTCATTAGCATGGTGCCTCTTATGATTCTTGACATTCTCTGATAGACTCCTGCTTGGCATTGTACTTCTTTTCACGTGAAGTTTACGCATTGTTTGATGATGAGAAGAGATGGGAACGCACTTATGTATTATTAAATGTCGTGTGTCATGCTTTGGTAGCCCCAATATCTTTGTGGTCAGATTAAGGTCAATTTAGGTCAAATCCCACTTGGAGTTTTTGTAATTAGCAATAGGAGATGCATAGCTTCCTTAATGTGAACACTCTATGACAAAATCTCTCAGAAAATTTGAGCAATCACTGATTTAAGATTGTATGTTATCAAAATTGAGTAAATTTAAATGAAAAAAAAATCCTCCTGAATGCAATTCTTCTCCCTCCCTTGTGTGGTTTGGCTTAGATGTTGCTAATATATAGTAGATTCTATGTGCAAAATTCTGTATTACTGGAATGAGAATTGACCTTGGAAAATCAATTTGTATCAAGGAGGTCTACTATACTGTATCTCTTGAATTTCTATTGCACCTCTTTGTAAGGTAGAGGACATGTGGATTCTGCTAAGGTCACATGATGTGACAGTCATGGTCCCAGTGGAAATGTCTTTCTATATATGGAATGTTTCCTTATATAGGTGATTATATCAGTGAAAAATTTTGTGACCAATACATTCTTGGCAGTGTCAGACTGCTTAAAGATGTGATTATGAATTTTGAGAAGATATTTGGATATGCTACATTTGCAATAGTGATTTTTTTTCAAAAAAAGTACAACCAAGACCATGTGTTATGACCCATTCCCCCAAATAAACCCATTTCAGTTCCCATAACTGTCCACACCTTTTACAGGAGTTTTCCAACCTTAAATCAGGAACAGTTCCCTGACCACCTTTCTGTGATTCCTCTCTATGACCTGAAGTTCCACAATCCTAATTTCCCACAATTCCATAACCAAGGTTCTACCCTTGTGGTAGGCATCTCAAAGGATCACCACATACCTAACTCCCTTGTTCTCATTTTCTATTGACCCCTTGTATTTCCTCCCCCCCTTGTCTTTTAACCAAACAGTAGAAAATACAAGGAGTAGCTACATGTATATAACTGTCAAGTACATGTACCGAGTATCAGGTAACTTGGCAGTGCCAACCAAATGATCAGTCTAATCCCATGTGCAAGTGACCAAACCACATACAAGTCACTTGGTACGTCGGTGTCAAGCCCACAATATTGAGCTCTGACTCACTCGGTACTACCGACCGACTGACCGACCTTTACCCATGATATCCTAACTACCACACGGTCTTGGCTTGGTACATCCAGCACATCGTATAAACTATCTCTCCCACCTATCCCTTCCACCTCACACTATTCTCTTATTTCACATCCATTCCCTTACCCATCCTCCCCTGGGACACTTGATATCCACTTATTATTTCTGTCACGGCCTTATTGTTTTATTTTTGGCCCTCCCTCATTGTTCTATTCTCATCCACTCCTTCGTTATTTTATTCTCAGCCATACTCTATTATTCTATTCTCACCTACATTATTTATTCTTGTTATGACCTGTACCCCCAATAAACCCCCATTAACCCCCACAACCACCCACACCGATTCCAGGACCTTTCCGACCGCTCAAAGCCTGTTTAACTGCTTTCCGGATTTCCAATGCATCAATCCGAGGTTCCGAGTTTCCGAACCTCCGAAGATTCCGAAAGTCAAGGTTCCGCTCCTTTGATAGACGATGTGCAGGACCATTGCGTACCTCACTCCCTTGTTTTCTCCTTTATATTGACCCCTTGTACTCCCTTTCTCCTTGTTTTATGACCGGCAAAGATAGTACAAGGATAGTTGCATGTATATAGTCTCCCAGTCGACTGGACTGTTTGCCAGTATGAATATCGACTTAGTCTACCCTCTAGTTTCCGATTCAGTTCCAGTAAACTCCCATCTCCTTTCCGAAATTAGGGACAGACGATCGAGGAGGGCGCAACACATAAGTTGAAGCCAAGTCCCTTTGACCTTGAACACCTTAGTGACCGGATAGAACCAATCCAGGACCAACCCTAAGCTCTCAGCGCTCCTGTCTCCATCCGTGGTCCGCGACTTCCATCTTCGGCCCCATTATGGACCTCCATGCTAACCCGGATAGCCCTTTCGGAAGTACTACTGACACGCGGACTTAACAGTAGATTTGTACTCACACTCCTGATCGTCATGACCCCGAGACCCCCATGAACACGTATTTGGCCCCTAATATGGGCAATATGATGGCCAACCCAGGCCAACCTGTGACCCCATCCAGTGGCAGCAGGGCTACCACGGACCCTTTGTCCAAAACTCAGAAAAGACAGAAAACTTACACTGCAGAATTTGACCCATTTCTTAGAAACAACTATGACCCCCCGAGAATCTGGCATTGATTTCGACTCAGTGCTCAATCCGACCCTCTGGAAGCTTCCACTCAGGAAACCTTGACCAACATGGACCCCCGACCATTTCATAGATAATGACTTTACATGACACTCACGACTTGTTAAGTCCGCGTGTCAGGCGCTTAGCTAGCACTTCCGAAGGGGTTGTCCGGTCGACGTGAAGGTCCGTGACGGGGTCGAGGGCCGAGATGGGAGTCAGACGGACTACGGACGGGGGACGGAAGCGTCGGAAATTTAGGGTAGGTCGCGGAATGGTTCAATCCGGTCACTGAGGTGTTCGAAGTCGAAGGGACTTGGCTTCAACTTATGTGTTGCGCCCTCCTCGATCGTCTGTCCCTAATTTCGGAAGGGAGGCGGAGTTTACCGGAAATGAATCGGAAACTGGGGGGGGGGAACTAATTCGATATTCGTACTAGCGAACAGTCCAGTCGACTGTGAGACTATATACATGTAACGCTCTTTGTACTATCCTTTAGCCGGTCATAAAACAAGGAGAAAGGTAGTACAAGGGGTTAATATAAAGAGAGAACAAGGGAGTGAGGTACGTGATAGTCTTGCGCGTCGGTTATCAAAGTATTGAGTCCTCGGTCGGGAGCGGACTCGGGAATGGTGTCTCGGTCGCGGTGTCTCGGACGGGCATGACGGGGACGGGATCCACAGAAAAGGTCTTTCGTCCTTTTCGGTCGGAAGGTCTCGGAAGCGGGTGGTTGTGGGGGTTAGTGTGGGTTTGTTGAGGGTATGGGCTATAACACGACTCCAGAACAAGACTACAGGCTGAGCCATGAACAAACATTTTCCACTCCTTAGGCATCAAACCACGTAGGATCCTCCAAATCCAGATCGGGTCCAGCAGGATTGGGCTCACCCAATAAACCCTCCTTTCCACCACTTCCGATCCTCCTCCACCATCCTGTGGATCCCTGCCAGTTTCAGGGTTTCCTCAGCCTTCCGGACCCCTCAGCTTCCCAGACCCCCTCAGCTTCCCAGACCCCCTCAGCTTTCCGGACCTCCTCCCTCTCCAATATTCCTCCCTCTTCCTTCATTCTTCGTCCCTTCTCCTCTCCCCGACCTTGTTCCGTTTGACCTCCCTTTTTCCCTTCCTCAGCCTTCCGGGCCTCCTCAATTTTCCAGACCCTCTCCCCTCTTCCCTTCCTCCTTTGACTGACACCCTCTTTCCGCAAACTCAAGCCTCAAGGGCCCGAGTCTGTCCGAAAGCTCTGCTTCAAGCTTGACTCGAGATGGGGAATCAAGAAGAGCCCCCAAGAGTAGGAGACCCCCCTTTTATATGTAGCGCATGGGTGCTTGGGAAACGCCTATTATGTTCTAAAATGCCTAAGAAATTCCCACTCTGCTCAATTCACCACAGTCAGGGAATGACACTTTCTGAATCCAAATCCAAATCCAAAATCCGAAGCCCTATTTCAAACTCCGCTCCGATTCCGAGATTGAAAACAAGGATCCGAGGACTGGAAAGGAATATCTCAACCTTCACACCCAAGCAACATCTAAGTTCCATCATTCGCTGAACTCCCATAGTATCCATCATCCACACCATTGTCCGCACTACCAACCACACCTTCTCCACAGTGTCCATGATATCTGAGATATCCGTGACCTCCCATGTGACCGACGGATAAATCCATACACAGACAATACTCCGAAGGTCAGGAATTTAGGACCCACCAGGTAGGGGACCGGAATGAGTTTAGCACGATGATTAGAACCCGGAATAAGCGCCCAAGCTTCGGACCTAGTACCAGGAGGTTGGCCCTACAGATTCCAATGTATAGGTTTATTTTCCTGTTTGGATTCCTCCTGTCTAGCCCTCTCTATGAGATAACTCCGGAGGAGTCCAGAGGGTTTCCCTTACAACCATGAATAAAGCTTAGGACCTCGAGGGCTCGGTCCTAAGGGAGGGATACTGTTATGACCCATACCCCCAATAAACCCCCATTAACCCCCACAACCACCCACACTGATTCCGGGACCTTTCCGACCGCTCAAAGCCTGTTTAACCGCTTTCCGGATTTCAAATGCATCAATCCGAGGTTCCAAGTTTCCGAACCTCCGAAGATTCCGAAAGTCAAGGTTCTGCTCCTTTGATAGACAACACGCAGGACCATTGCGTACCTCACTCCCTTGTTTTCTCCTTTATATTGACCCCTTGTACTCCCTTTCTCCTTGTTTTATGACCGGCAAAGATAGTATAAGGATAGTCGCATATATATAGTCTCCCAGTCGACTGGACTGTTCGCCAGTATGAATATCAACTTAGTCTACCCTCTAGTTTCTGATTCATTTCCGGTAAACTCCCGTCTCCTTTCCGAAATTAGGGACAGATGATCGAGGAGGGTGCAACACATAAGTTGAAGCCAGGTCCCTTCGACCTCGAACACCTTAGTGACCGGATAGAACCAATCTGCGAGCTCCTGGTGCTCCTGTCTCCGTCCATGGTCCGTCCGACTTCCATCTTCAGCCCCGTTACGGACCTCCACGCTAACCCGGATAGCCCTTTTGGAAGTACTAGCTAAGCGCCTGACACGCGGACTTAACAATTCTATTCTTGATCACTGAACAATACCTCCACATGGTTTTTCATACCTTATTGTTCTCCATTCCCTATGCCACCCTGTTTAACATCTTGCTTCTTAACCCATATAAGTAGCATATGTATGTAGATAGTTCCTCACTCAGAATATCAACTTGGTTCAGACCCTCTCGTCCTCTTTCCCTTGTTCAAGTCAAGCCGACGTCCTCGGCACCCTCACAAACGTCACTCTGTCCAAATCAGTGGCATGCGCAGAACAGCAGGGCACAACGCACGAGCACATTGAAGCCTAGCCACCCTGAACGGTCTGCAGGACTTGACCGACTCCTCGGCCTCACCGAGTCTCAACAGTTGGTCTCGGCCTAGCACATTCCCCATTCCTATCCATCATCCACTCCTCCCTCATTCATTATCCATTAATCCCACCCTGTTTATCCCTTATATCTCGGCCCATTACACTTCAGGACATTTCCTTATTGTTTTATCCTCAGCCATCCCCCTATTGTTTTATATTCAGTCATTTTCTATTATCTCATTCTTGGCCACATTTCTATTATCTTATTTTTATTGTTCTATTCTTGTTTACATTTCTTTATTCTATCCTTGATCATTGTGGACAATACTTCCACATGCTCTACATTGTCAGGGGATGACCCATCTATTTCCCTGAGCTGAGCACCAGTCACCCAGCCAGTAGACTGATATGGTCTGCCAAAGTCTCAGCCCAATGGAACAACAAGAGATACACCCATGGGGAAGAGGACTGAGGAGTGGGAGTTGGGAGAACTCAACAGACTTGCCCTTATGGGCTAATGACTGACCAATCTTCCTGTCATGTGCCAAGCCAAGACACCGAGGCCCTGGGCCAGACTCCTGGGGTCAGGCCAATGGGCATTTGGTAGATCATACCACTGGAACCATAGGAAGGGTAGCGTATGATGGAGAAGTGGTGCATGGGTACAGGGTATATAGAGTGTGGGACTCGCTGGCAATAGGGCTTAGGTTTTCCTCTTAGGATTTCCCCCATTGCTAGGCCCTGTGTAACAGTCCTCAGATGCCACTAGGGTTTCCCTTACATACATACCTTATTGTTCTCCATTCTTTATGCCACCTTGATTCCACATCTCACTTCTTAACCTATATAAGTAGCATATATATGTAGATAGTTCTTTGTTCTGAATATCGACTAGGTTTATGCCTTCTTGTCTTCCCTTCTCCCGTCTAAAGTCCCCTCATCTGACTGTCGAGTACTTTTTTGACTTTGAAGTGCTCCTCATCGTCAACCAGGATCGGCAGCGGTGGAAGGGGCTGTCATCTGCCTGGGATGTGGTCGGCCAGAGCCGGGGTAAGTTTGATGACCGGGAAGACAGGGTGAAGATGACTTAAGCCTCTTGGGAGTCAGTGTCGGCTGGCGTCTGCAGTTGTAGTAGGTCCCATGTCATCTTTTGCCTTTACTAGGGCTGCCTTTGTTGGGGTATGATTTTATTCCACTGCACTTGTGTTTTGTTCTTGCACTTGTGTTTCTCTTTTGTACATTTCACTTTTGCATTTGTGTTCTCTGGCGCTTATTTTAAGCGCCCATAACGATGCACCATTGCACACCTTTGGGTCTTGTCTTTAGCATCCATATTGACAAGCCCCAAAGGCCTTTGTTGCTCTCTGTGTGTGACAGTTAAGAGTCTCTAGACCTTCCCTGTCAACAGCCTTGGCTTCTGAAAGTGCTCCCTCCATCTGCTCCTTGAACCTGTTCACAGATTCGAGACGGGATGGGGGTTGGTGTGGTTTGAACCCCATGTGTGGGTGTCGGCCCATGTCAAGCAAGAACAGGGACTCATGGGTTGAGGCATGAATGTGATTGTTGTACTGGAACCGGCCAGGGGCAGGAGGTCATCCCAATTGTCTTGTCTCTCGTTGATGAAGAGCCAGAGGTACTGTTCCAGTTCTTGGTTCACCCATTCGGTTTGACCGTCTGTCTGTGGGTGATAGGCTGTAGAGGCCACCAGGCAAATGTCCAATAAGTGGTAGAGTTTCCAGGTGAACCCATGGACAAATTGGACCCCTTGGTCAGACACCACCACTCTCGGCAACCCATGTAGCTTCCATATGTGGTGTAAGAAGAGTCACACCACCCTGGCTGCTGTGACTGTCATATGAGTCAGTATGAAGTGTGCCTGCTTGGACACCGAGTCTACCACATTCATCATGGCATCGTACCCATGCACATCGGGGGGTTTTACTATGAAGTCCATGCTTATAGTATCCCTGTCAGGCCCTGGGATTGCCAACGATGTGTGGGCTGAGCACCATAGTAATAGTGCTGGCTTCACGATGCTGGTGGGAAGCGGCCAAGTCCTGCAGGCTGGTCGTAGTGGCTTGGCTTCTGTAGATTAATCTGAGACTCTTAATCTGTAGATGGGTCTGGCAGATAGGGTTTCCTGGGGTTTTCCCATGCTATAATATCGGAGAGTCAGTGGGATAAATAGGATAATAATCCTATGGAATTTCCTGTGAATTTAGATGTATTTATCACTAGGAAATATATTGCCCTAGGGCAATTCTACAGGGAGCTCAGTCCCTGGTTTACTCTCCACTTAGGTGCCGATCCAGGAATCCGGTCTGGGTGCCAAAGTGCCAGTTTGTACACTTGTAGTCCTCCCACAAGTAGTAAGATATAGTATGTAGTAGTATAATATAATATATGTGGTTGGAAACCCAACTGTGACCCGGCCTTGCTGTACGACGAGTAGCTGGTGTCCTACTCCTAAATAGGAAAGTGCACTCGGTGCTTAACCTTCTGGTTCAGTGCGAGGCAAAGATATTTAAGTATAGCCTAAAGGCTAGTGCGATGGGGGGCAGAGATACAATAATAATTGCTTGTTTATACTACTACAAAATACTAGTACTTTATATAAAGTAAGAATCCTATTTATAAGTGAAAACTTCACAGAGTGAAGTTAGAAGCCGGCCCAATGCGGCCGTATGCATGGTACACCCGCATATATGTGGTGTAGAATGATATATGTGAAAACTTCACAGGGGGAATATGGAAATAGAATAGAATTGGATATAGACTGAATGAAATAGAACATGCCAGTAAATCTCCTTTCCAACATGCCCAAGTGATGTGAGCCGGCCCTTGGGTTAGGCATGGGGCCAGGTAGAGAGTGTGGGGTAAAACCTGCTCCTAAAATCATGGAAATATTCGTGAGTGTTCTTCATGTTGAATAGAACATTGGTGTAAAGTTGCATCCTGCTCTGGGAATGGTTGGAGGAGATATTGGAGTTTTGGTGTAGAAGATATATGTAAATGACTCAATAATGCCTTGTTCTAACAGCTTCAACGTGCTCGTGCGTTGCGCCCTACTTTCCATTCATGCCACTGATTTGGGACAGAAGAGATACCCGGGAGAGTGCCAAGAGTGTCAGCCCGAGTAAAGGACTTTAGACAGGAGGAGGGAGGACAAGAAGGCGTAAACCTAGTTGATTTCCAGAACGAAGAACCATCTACATACATTCACTACTTATATAGGTTATGAAGTGAGATGTGGAACAGGGTGGCACAAGGAATGGAGAACAATAAGGTATGGAGAATCATGTGGAGGTATTGTCCACAATGATCAAGAATAGAAAAAAGGAATGTAGGTGAGAATAGAACAATGAAATGTGATCGAGAACAAAAGAGTGAGTGAGAATAGAACAATAGAGAGTGGCTGAACATAAAACAATAGGGCCACTGCCGAGTGACAACAAATAGTGAGTGTCCCAAGGGTAAATGGGCAAGGGGAAGGACAGGGAATAAAAGAATAATAAAGAATAGGAGGGTGGGATAGGGATAATGAACCAAATGATGAACTGAATGTACCGAGCTGAGGCCACACACTGGTGAGGGATGATATGGGTAAGGGTCGGTTGGTCGGTACTGCCGAGTAAATCAGAGCATGGTATTGTGGGCTTGACAATCCCACCATGCCTTGGGGATTGGGAGCGGGTGGAGCTCCCTGGCAGGACACTGCCTTTGGGCCTTCGTCCACAGGCACAGGTCACACATCTTGGTATAATCGCCAATGTACCAAGACATATGGGGCCACCAATAGTTTCAGGAGACAAGTTCAAGGGTCTTCCAATGGCTGGGGTATCTGGCTATCTTGGAGTCATGGTGGTGGGCTACAATCCATCATCGGAGGCTTCCCACCTCCAGGACATACACCTTGCCTCAGAAGGTCAACAGTCCATTGGTCTCTGCCCATTCAGCTGAGACTAATGATCTCCCTCCTGCTTCTCGTAGCTTCCACACCGCTTCTGCCACCTTGTCCTCTAATGTCATTTTGCCCAGCACCTTCTTCAGTTCTTGGGTGATCTCCCGCTCCTCTCCTTCCAGTGCTACCCCTTCAAGTGTCCATATTGCGAATAGTTCGGGCTGGAGCAGGACCAGGTCGCTGTTGTAGGCAGTTCCCAAGCCGTGGTCTGACCGGTGCGATAGTGCATCAGACTTCCCCATCGTCGCTCTGGGTCTGTGCCACAGATCAAAGTTTAAACACAAGAGGTAGAGGGACCAATGGGCTTGTCGCTGGTTCAACTTTTTTGAGGACCGGAAGTATTTGTTGGTGTACATATGCACCATACCCCTGAGAGACCAATCACAATATATTCACGCTTTTATTTGAAATCAATATCGAACTGTGCGCTTTTCTATTCTTTATTTTTCGAATATTTTTCTGTATTTTTACCCTCAATATTGAGGGAGATATTGTATTTCTACTTGTATGCTACTTATGGGCACTTGCCTATGCACGACGTGACGTGCATGGCCAGCTCCCTGGATGGGGACCAGCAACCTGGCTCAAACCTTCGATAGGGTCAAGGGCTGGTTGCAGGGTATTTGCGGGTGAAACACAACCCGCGCATGCCTCCCTCCTCAGTGGTTGACTACACTGAGGAGGTGAGTTGTATAGTATAATATACAGAGGCTCCCAACTAATTTTCTTTATTTTCATTGTAAGATAAAATATTTAGGTATATTTTCCGAATATACAATAGTGGTTGACTACACTGAGGAGATAAAATATTTAGACTGCCTAAGAAATTCTCAAACCTACTGCATACTTGCTCATAATCTCATCAAGGTTATGGGCCCCGCAGACCATACAGAGAAAGTCCCATTGACCATGGGGAGGCTAACTACAGATAGATCTAATTGGTCTCTGTGGAGAGCTCAACTCATGAGTTATTTTGAGTCCAAAAATCTATTGAAACATATAGAAGGCAAAGCCGACCGACCACTAGATCCTCCCACTTTTCCCAAAGCACATGTCCTCACAGATGATGAGGAGGCCAAGGTAGAGAAGGCTGAGGAGAGACTTAAAAAGTGGCTGGCCAGAGAAGGGCTCGTCAAGACTCAAATATTGGCATCTGTGTCAGAGTCACTAGCTTTAATGCTGGAAAAGAAAAAGAATGCAAAAGAGATCTGGGATACTCTGGTAACTGAAATGACGAAGAAACCAAAGATGGTTGTCACCAGCATCCAGAGACAACTCCAGAACATGAAATGCTTGGAGGATGACGATCTCAGAGAGCACCTTGATAGGGCTTAAGATCTCTATGCAAGACTCAATGACATGGGAGCTAAGATCTCTGAAGAAGAATTCCTTGATATTATATTATCCTCATTGCCACCTTCCTATAAATCAGTCATGAATGCCCTCATGACCTCTCTTGAAGAAGTCGGAAAGCCATTGGATCTGGACAATATCATCCAGGTACTTAAATCACAATATGATAGGTGTAGGACATTGACCCTCACCCAAGAGGACCAAGGCTTCGTGGGTACTGCAGATAAAAAGGTGCATATATGCACCAACTGCAAAAAGCCGGACACACTATTGAAATGTGTTGGGCTAAAGGTGGTGGCAGAGAAGGGCAAGGACCTAGGCAGAAGAAAAGATCCAAGTTTAAAAAGATGAAAGGAAAAGGGAAAGGCAAAGCAAAAGCCAACATAGCTGATGAAGATGAGTCTTCTGGAGGAGATGATGATGGATCCATGGCATTCATCAATTATGATTGCACCGCCTTCATCAGAGACAGAACAGGCAATACTATTATTTTAGATACTGGAGCTAGTTCTCACATGATGCCTCATAAAAACATGCTTGAGAACTACAAGAGCTTCCCCACACCGCGTACGATTTGGGCAGCCGATCAAGGCAGCTTTGATGCATATGGAAGCGGTCAACTCAAGATAACAACTGGAGTGAGAGGGAAAGCGGTCACATTGACATTGAAAGATACATTATATGCTCCAAAAATTGCCTTTACCCTTATTTCCATAGGCCGATGTGATGATGCCGGTAACCGGACAGAGTTTGCATCACAAAAATACACAATAAAAAACTCGTCCGGCCATATTTTATTACAGGCACCTAAATTACACGGCCTATATCAATTGGACAATCAGTCAACACAACATTCCACTAAGCTATGCTTAACCGCCATCGAGACACACCGCAGACTAGGGCATATATCTTATAAAGCCCTTAAGTGCCTGATGGATCGTGGTATGGTTTACAGCTTAGAGCTATCTCAAGCTCACGATAAATTCACTTGAAATGTGTGTATCAAAGCTAAGATAACACACAAACTGCTCTCAAAAGAATTAAGTGAACGTTCTAAAAAGATTGGCGACAAAATATTTTCAGATGTATGGGGACCGGCAGGACACATAACTATAGATAAAAAGTCTTATTATGTCTCATTTATGGATGATCACTCAAGGGAATCTGTGCTCTATCTAATGAGCACAAAAGATCAAGTATTCCCCAAGTACAAACTATATGAGGCCATGATGCTCTGACAGAGGAATGTGCATATCAAAATGCTTCTCTCAGATCGAGGGGGCAAATATACAAGTTGTCAGGCACCGTACATACTGACAGGCTTCGGGAAAGCCGAAGGGGTCGGACGGGTAAAGGCCAAGTCCTGCAGGCTAGAAGTAGTG
>QLPG01022014.1:0-17549 GCA_003314385.1 Gomphus sp. MG54 | reverse complement strand
TTCAAACAGTTTTCTTTCTCCTACCCCCTGTTTCGTGTTCATTCATACCCTTTCTTTCCCTATAATCATTGCAGGTTTTCTTTTTGTCATTTGATTTTCTTTTGATTTTTATTGCTTTTAGATATGATATTGAAATCGGTGCGAGAAGCCGAAAACCCGGATGTTCTTCGTCCATTGTACATTTCGGAATAAGTGCATAGAATAGTTGGAAGACCGCCTGGTTATTTTGTCTGGCTGTAACAGGCCAAAATAAAATGTAATGAAAAAAAAAAAAAAAAAAAAAAAAAAAAAAAAAAAAAAAAAAACTGTCCATCGAATTGACCATCTCCAATTGCAAACTTGACCTTGACCCTGTTAACTGTCTCTTGTAGATAAATGAATCCCGCCCTCCATTCTACCATCGAAACACCCACCTTGTTAGCGTGGTAAGTCCATGTAAACCTCATCAGATGCTCTATCCATTGATCCCCACAATCACCCTCTACACATATCGTCCCTCAGAACGATGTGCAACATCTCATTAACGGGAACAGGAATCCTATTACTTGAAAGAACAATGCAGCCATCTGGGACCTTGGGACCTTCCAACACAGGTAACGCTGCCCATTGGAACACGATACTCAATAATGGAACTGTTTTGAGGGGGTAAATCCTTATATTAATTTGTTACTTACCGTGCGTATAATTGAGGGGGTGCAGATAGACCTCGCTTGACAGGGTAAATGGATGACCGGAATTGCCGCATCGTAAAACTCCAACTTATTCCGCGTTTGAGACGCGAGCAATTTCATCGGGAGGAGTCCCCCACCGGACCAGGTCTTCTGAGCCCAAGTTTCATACTATTGCCTATATTTATCTTTCCTCCTTACTAACAACCCTTCTCTTGAATGGACTTGCACGAATCCAAGGGCACAGACGAGATGACGGCCACATTTGAACTGCCTTGGATGACAAAAGAGGACCTAAGCATTGATGTTCTGTTTGAGTACTGTTTTTTTCCTTGGTCCTTGATCAGCGCCTCAAACACACGACCCACGTTATTGAATCACTTTTAGACACTGAAAGGTTGACATGGACGACTGGGTACATCCCAACCGAACGTTCCCAATAATCCATGAGTTAGGAAATCACAAGGGTCTCGCTTACTTACCGCTTCCAGTGGTGACCAGCGTTTATGAAGAGAGAGATCTAGCTCGAGGGATGGATCAAGCCTTTTAGGTAGTACAGCTTCAATTAGTGAGATAGAATGGATATCTTGTAAAACAATCAATGTATTAAAGAAATGGCTTGGTACGATATACAATGCCAGGGATAATGTAATACGATGGCACCTGGTGGCACAATACCTCAAGATATACGCGGGAGGGTTGCAATTGTTGGAACGAGGGGCAGAAGGAGCGGGAAAGGGGAGAGGGGGATAGCGGTAGAGCGGGATGGAGAGAGGCCGGCAGCAGGAACGGACGGATGAAGCGGCCGAGGAACGAGAAGAAAAAGGACCCGAAAATGAAGACAATTAGTAACGACCTATAGACAGAACAATGGTACGACTTACGCGATGTTACGGTTTGGAACGGGCGAACGACGGTACCGGATATGATGCACGCGCACAGTAGGAATGGAAGGAACACGGGAATAAGGCTAGAGGACGAGATGAGAAGGAATAGGACAGGGTCAGCAGAGAGAAGACTTACGGTGGACAAAAGGACGGACTTACGCGATGAGGACCGACACACGATCATGCCAAAACGCACGTACGCTATTATCGAGGGAGGCATGGTAAGAGGTTAGAGGAAATTCCGATTGAGGCAGGATCTAGGGAAAAGAACTCATGTTGGTGTTGAAGATTTCGTACACATGACAATTCAATAGATAGCGCGGTCGATGACGTGGAAAGGGGAATTATAAAGCAGGACAGCGACCCTGCATACGGATCTAGAGTGCCGGTACCGCATGAGGGAGGAATTAGTTCATAGTACCACGGTTCACTCACGTATAAAACTAGGTAGATAGGATACTATACATCAGTTCTAAACTCACCCGCTTGTCTATCAACCGTTGGACTCGACACCTGTATACGGTCGAGCTCTCGAAGTTACATCTATTCTCATCTCTCTATCGAACACCCGGACACGCCGGGATATTACCTTTAGGTGTAGTAAACATCAACTACACTATTTACTCATATATATTTCACTACGTCGAGCACCCAATAGCCCAAACCTTTACTCTGCCGACTACGCGCCATCTCTCTGGACCAGCGCCTAAGACCCTCGATACAGGCCGGTCATATAACCGCATACACGCAGTTACCACGCAATATAAAAAGAATAAATATACGAAACAGACATCAGAGAAAACTCATACAGTAACGGTTCCATTCCCCCGAGCTTTTAATTAAGAGAAATGGTCTCTGCATCGTGTGGATATATTTCCTGATCAGATTCGAAATCTCAACTAGATCTCCAATAGGGGGTGAATTGACTGACAATCAAAGAGCAGGGGAAATAGAGAAGTATCATATCCAGGTTGAGGGGAAGATATAATGGACGGAGGAATATTCGTATACCGTTGGGAACAGGTCGCAGTTGACTACCTGAGCAAATATCCGCAACGGCCCTGATTGGAGGCATGTCGAGTTACTTCATAATGGCTACCCTGACCTCTCACCAGAAGATCCTAACAATACCACAGAAATTGAACAGATTGCGCGTGAAAAGGGTTGTCTAAAATAACGTGTGGATTTTTAGGAGAGAAGGTAATAATTTCGACAACACGCTTTGATACAAGCAAGAAGTTCTAAAATTCGTGTAGAATCATTGATCGCACTGCAGTCCTGAGTTTTTGACAATGACTGTAAAATCCTCAAGAATGACATAGGGTCACGCCAGGACGGCGTGACCCTTTCAAGCACTGGATCTTGGTGTCTATTTACTACCTCATATCTTGAGTCGCAACAGCCTGGATCCGCTTAATTACATCACCTTTATGAGAATTGGTGACTTTGAAGGCTAAATCGATATCCGGAATTGCCGTATCGTAAAACTTCAACTTACCGGCTTGACTGTGTTGGAATATTTTGACCGGCATCTGTACATTGGTTGCCCTGTCACAGTAGTCACATCTGATTTGTAATTCCTCATCTGTTTGCAACGAGCCATTACCTCTGCTCAAGCCAAACAGTGTTCTTTTCCGCGGTCCTTGCTCAGCACCACCGAAATTCAACAGACTGAGCTTGA
Organism: Gomphus sp. MG54; assembly: GCA_003314385.1. Classification (NCBI taxonomy): domain Eukaryota; kingdom Fungi; phylum Basidiomycota; class Agaricomycetes; order Gomphales; family Gomphaceae; genus Gomphus; species Gomphus sp. MG54. The sequence continues at coordinate 14,313 of QLPG01022014.1, read as the reverse complement.
GATTCTTCACTCACGGCAACACCAGCGGAGAATGAAGAATGTTACAGAAAATCCTAGAATCTGTGGATCTACAAATGTAAGAAATCAAGTCCGCGTCCACCATCGTCTTCCACTTTCTACAAGTTTCTACAAAGTTCGACCACGTTCTCAAGTTCCAAACCTTGCACGTATATAACGGTTTTAACTGTCTGCTTCCCTCTAGCCTAACCTGCACTACAGCACCTGAAAAAGTCACTCAAATACTCCAAAAGCTTAACGCTTGATACACATGTCTCTCACCACCCACTTTTGCGAACCCTTCCACGACTCGTTCTTTACCATTTCAGACTTCAACCGCCTGTTTGAAACAGCCTTGGATGCTCGTATTCCCAGTTCGAGACGTGGGGAGGAGTCCCCGACAGTAACAAGTCTTCTGCGTCCAAGGTTCATACTATTTCCTATTCGTAACTTTCCTCCTTGATAACCACCCTTCTTTAGAATGAACTTGCACGAATCCAAGGACACAGACGAGATGACGGCCACATTTGAACTGCCTGGGATGAAGAAAGAGGACATGAGCATTGACGTTCACCAGAATCGGCTGGTCGTCTCAGGGCAGAGTACGATTTCGAATGAGCTCGATAAGGAAGGCTATGCTGTGTGTGAAAGGTGGTTTGGGAAGTTCTCTAGGACGATCCCTCTTCCCACTGGTATTAAGGTATGTGTGGTCGTGCTATTAGATGTGTGTGACATGTGTTTGACTCAACCTTCTGTTGTGGTTTAGGCAGAGGACTAAAAGCTAGCATGGAGAACGGGGTTCTTACAGTCAGATTCCCCAAGTCTCATCCTGATCAGGAGCCGCGCAAAGTCTGTATTGCATGACTGATCATTTTTACGGACTTGATGCATGTCAAGAGGTAATACTATTCGTGTATTCGCAATAATTTGTACAGTACATGGGTTCAAATGTTAATATAAGCTTTGATTCATCATTATAAACACGCTCTTTGAAATTGATATTTGGAATATAATGTCTCAGAATAACGGGCAGCAGTCCACGTGGAACCACTCACCCAATCGCATCGGCGAGGAGGATCAAAGTGGGAATCCAGTGTAAAGCAAATATTTTTTTTGAGACATCAAAATCTGCCAGAACAGATATAAAAAGTATAACAGGAGCGGCTGAGTTGGATCAATGAGTGATTTTCAGGTCAAACGTAAAGGCAGATATATGCAAAGCGAAATCAAAATTAAAGAGCATAAACAGACAAAACCGACTAGGGTGAATGTAAAAAAGGGTGACGAATAAAGAGTCTTTTCATGGATAGTGAATGGATAAACGATCTTAGGGGCGAAGATGTGCTTCGGCCCAACAATGCTCTAAAAGGTCCCACAGTAAATCCACATCCTTAATATCATATCTCAATGGCGGAGATGGTCTTGGTGGTGGTGATTTGTTCAGAATGGCTAACAACGGAGACCTCTCGAAGTGAACTGTACGGGACATCCCATGTCAGTAGCTAATAGCGGTGTAAATATTGGACACCTATTGTAATCTCCCAAATCTGAACAAAAGTGAATTGGGATACCGGTCGGCGTCATCATTAACTTACCAATTTCATGGGATTGACACTGGGGTGATCTCGAAGATACACATCTGCACTCCCATTGGGATACCATGGCAAAACCATGCCAGGGATATCATCTAAAAGATATACAACACCAAGAAAGAGTGAAATGCTTTCATGATCAAGCAGTGACCATATCTGAACTTCACGGTGAAATTGATACCAAGAAGCATAATTCAAACAAAGTAGGTCTGCCGGATAATCACGAACCTTGAAAAAGGTAGGTTGATTGGAATTGCTACTAAAGTCACGCAAAATTTTGACAGCCACCTGGGATGGTGTTACTTTACTGCTGTGTGTCATCTGTGTTGGAACGAGGGGCGGAAGGAGCGGGAAAGGGGAGAGGGAGATAGCGGTAGAGCGGGATGAAGAGAGAGCCGGAGAGAGGTACACGCGGATAGGACGGCCGAGGAACATAGAAAGAACAAACAAACAAGTTAGTAAAAGCCACAGACATTTTACCGATACAACTCACACAAGATTACGATACGAAACGGACAAACATACGACCATTTACGATGAACGCGCACGAATGAGGGGAATACAGGAACCGGATTAGAGGGCGAGATGCGAAGGAGCAGAGCAGGGTCAGCAGAGAGAAGATTTAAGATGGACAATAGAAAGGACTTACGCGATGAGGACCGACATACGACCGCGACGAGACGCATACACGACATCATCGAGAGACGCATGACAAGGGGTTAGAGGAGATTCCGACTGAAGCAGGATCTAGGGAGAGGACTCACATCGACGTTGAAGATTTCATGACACAGGACAATTCAGTACGAGGGCGCAGTCGATGACGTGGAAGGGAGATCACAAAGCAGGGCGGCGACCCTGCATCCGGAACTAGAACGCCGCCGCTGCGTTAGAAAGGAACTATTTCATGATAATACGGTTTACTCACATATAAAAGATAGCTAGATAGTGTGTTACAGAATTAGTTCTAGCCTCACTTGTCTCTTGACCGATCGAAAAGCTCGACGCCTGTGTGCCCATCGAAGCTTCGAGTTCTCATATATTTCAACCGTCTTGTCGAACGTCCGGACACACCGGGATAATCTCCATAGGTGTAGTACACCGTGTCTACATATTTTCTTCTCATACGCTTTGCACTTCGAGCATCCCGCAGTGTTTACTTTTACCCGGTCAACTGTGCGCCACCTTCCCGGATCGGCGCCTAAAGATATCGATATACGCCGGGCATATCATCGTATAGACAGGCTCAATAAACCACACAATTACAATAAAAAATACCGAAAATACATAAACAAAAACATACACAACCACGCTACCATTACCCCCGGCTTTTCATTATTAATCTGGAACAAGTAATGTTGTGCATACCGGTTTACTTTTGTAATTCTGTTGGCTATTTATATGAAATATCCCTTTCCATATGTCTGATTGCCCTGCATACGCAACAGGGTATTTTCCTATAAATTGTACAACGGATTCGAGGGTTTGGTCCTCAGTTTCTCGACAATCATCAAGCACTTGCAAACGACTCTTTGAATTGGTCGAGCACAGTGGGTTCGCAGTGGGGTAATGTAGGGCGCGGTGGAGGTTGAAACATGTTATTGGATCTTGTATTTGTATATGAGATTCGTTACTTGACTTTGGTCGCCATTGAAGTTAGTCGCTGAGGATACACAATCTATCGGCGCCTCACCGACAGGGACGCTGAAGCCATGGGCACCCAAGGTTTAGCCTAGCCAGCACTAAGTTGGGTGCTGGACCTTTGCGCACCAGGCGCCATAAGGGAAATGGCGTATTTAAGTGATGCGCAACGCTTAACGAAGTTGGATGTCCTTTTGGGCTAGCGCGCTTAAAGGGGAAGTAGCGCGCATATAAGTGATGCGATGCACATACACTGTTATTTATTTATTTATTTATTTATTTATTTATTTATTCACCCTTCTCATGGGTTCAAAACGGCTGTTTCACGCGCAACGCCTTATAAGCGCATTGTTGCACAAAGTTCCGGCGCCCAACTTCGTGCTGGCTAAGACTTGGGCGCCAATGGCTTCAGCGTCCCTGTCGGTGAGGCGCCCATAGATTGTGTGGTCTCAGCGACTAACTTCAATCGCTACCAAAGTCAAGTAACGAATCCCATGCACAATCACAAGGTCCAATAACATGTTTCAACCTCCACTGCGCCTTACATTACCCCACAGCGAACCCACTCTGCTCGGCCAATTCAAACATTCGTTTGCAAGTACTTGATGATTGTCGAGGAACCAAGGACCAAATTCTGGAATCCACTGTACAATTTCTAGGAAAATACCCTGTTGCCCATGGAGGGCATTCAGACATATGGAAAGGAATATTGCATATAAAGAGCGAGCAGAGTTTCACACGTGAACCGGTATGCACAAGATTACTTATTCCAAGGCAATAGAGTGACACTATTCCAGGTCGCTGTAAAAATATTGCGTCACTTTAGTACCAATGCCAATCAACCTACCTTTTTTAAGGTTCGTGATTATCCAGAAGACTTACTTTGTTTGACTCATCCTTCTTGGTAGCAATTGCACTGTGAAGCTCGGATATGGTCACTGCTTGATCATGAAAGCATTGCACTTTTTCTTGGTGTTGTCCATCTTTCAAATGACATCCCTGGCATGGTTTTGCCATGGTATCCCAATGGGAGTGCAGATGTTTATCTTCGAGATCACCCCAGTGTCAATCCCATGAAATTGGTAAGTCAATGATGACGCCGACCGGTATCCCAATTCACGTTTGTTCAGATTTGGGAGATAACAATAGGTGTCCAATATTTACATGGCCAGGGGATCATTCACGGTGACCTGAAGGGCGTGAGTGCATCCCTTCGACTTGCCTGGACACACTTATCTGGCGTCGCTACAGGCTAATGTGATGGTCGAAAACACGGGACACGCCAAGTTGATTGATTTCGGTCTGTCGCGACTGATCGATGGAGTTGCTGGTCCTTCGGGACTCACACAATCCACCGTATCCTTCTCCATTCGATGGAGTGCCCCCGAGCTCGTCCTTGACAATAATGCCCGGGTTACAACTGCAACGGATGTCTATGCTTTGGCGAGCACCATACTCCAAGTACGTCACATCTATTATTTTCAACGCCCGATCTGACCCCATTCTATGTATTAGCTACTGACAGGAGATGTCCCGTACAGTTCACTTCGAGAAGTCTCCGTTGTTATGGCCATTCTGAACAAATTACCACCACCAAGGCCATCTCCGCCATTGAGATATGATATTAAGGATGTTGATTTACTGTGGGAGCTTTTAGAGGATTGCTGGACCGAAGCACATCTTCGTCCCAGTATCGATATGATTAAAGATCGTTTATCCATTCACTATCCATCATAATACCCATCATTCGTCACCCTTTTTTAAATCCACCCTCATCGGTTTTGCCTGTGATGCTCTTTAGCTTTCATTTTGCTTTGCATATATATATCTTCGTTTACGCTTGACCTCAAAATAACACATTGCTCCAATTCAGCTGCTCCTTTTAAAAATTTTAAATCTCTTCTAGGAGATTTTGAGGTCTAAACGAAAACATTGGCTTCTACACTCGATTCCCACTTTGATCCTCCTCACCGATGTCATTGGGCCAGTGGTTCGACGTGGACTGTTGCCCATTATTCTAAGACATTATATTCCAAATATCAATTACAAAGAGCGTGTGTATAATGATGAATCAAAAAGTTTATATTTGAAGCAACCTGTTATGCGCCCTGCCTCTATAAGCGCGCGGGTGCACACCCAACTTAATGCTGACTATGTAAGACTTGGGCGCCTGGCTTCAGCTTCCTGTGGGTGAGGCGCCCATAGATTGTGTATTGGCTGCCAAAGTCAAGTAACGAATCCCATGTACAAACACAAGATCCAATGACATGTTTCAACCTCCACCGCGCCTTACTTTACCCTGTAGTATAAGGCTCACCTCGTCGGAGTTTCAAAACACTGAGGAGAAGGAGTTCGACAATGTGCGTGACAACGGCGCGGCAACGGACAGGGGATGTGTGTGGGTGGATATCATCAAAGGTATCAAAGGTACAATGCCGACCCCCTTCTGTCCCCTTTTCTTGGTCAGCATTTATATAAGCAGGTCTTCCCCCACCCTCCAACGTCATGTGACTGGTTCACCACATCAGGTGACCAGTTCAACTGCCGCTTCCTCCCACCACCCTCCCACCTGGTGGACACCCGCGCACCACACCTCCCGACACTCCCACGTGTGGGGCTGTCAGGATGTGCGGTGCACTGGTGTCGCCGCATCGTGTGTGGTGGAGGAATGACCTCGGTGTGTGCTGGATGCCGCATGTTCACATTGTGCACCCACCGCACACCGACGTCCCTCCTCCACCACGCATGATGCAGTGAACACCCATGCACCCCACCTCCCGACACCCCCACGGTGTGGGGCTGTCAGGACGTTTGGTGCCCTGGTGTCGCCGCGTCGTGCGTTGTGTCGGGTGCCCTACAGCCTGGGTGACGCCCCCACATGTCGCACCGACTACCGCTACGCACGCAACGACCGCTAACCGACACGACACTCCCACATGTTGCTTGCGACTGCGTTCGAAATAACGCTAAGTGTGTCATATCTGTTGTTTCTCAGGTATATGCAACAACGCTCCCCAACCCCGATACGCTCAGTGCGTCGTGTCTGTTGTTTCTTAGACAGCGAGACTGCTCCCACCTTATATGACCGAGTAGGTACGCCCCCACCTTGGATGAGTCCCCTGCTTGGAGCTTATACACCGTTGCGCACTCATCGACCGTGGCTTCGTGCGCAACCGTTTCAATCTATTCGAGTCACACCGTTTGCGCATGTCGAAGGCTATGATTCCCTCCACACAAACTTTCTACAGAACTACTTGCACTATTCATGCAACATTATGTTAAATGTACTCGCGCTCCAACAGGCTTGAGCCTACGATCAGCACATAGCAGTACACCCCACATTGCGCCGACGTCACAGGTAAGCAACTCCATATACCTGACCCTGCTTGGTTGCTGACCGTACAGTGAATTTGACACATCGCTTCCAAACCGCTGATTAACTGACAGTGATGACGTATCGCTATACGGTGATAATAGGTACGCCCCATCCTTTGATGACCGCTGCTCGCTGTCTAAGAAACTGCACTGTTGCGCACGACCGCCGCTAACTAATCCAACGACGGATTGCTGTATGGGGACCGTTGCTCGATACGCTCAGTGGGAGTGTGCTCGCTGTCTAAGAAACCACTCAGTCGACTGGTGTATCACTATATGGTGATAACACCAAAAGGGTGACTTTCCAATTTAAGAGACCCTGCCCCCACCAGCGTCGACGACCTACGCGTACCCGCGAGCATTGTATATCGATGTCAGGATGTTCAGTGCGTTGGTGTCGCCGCGTCATGCGTCGTGTTGGGTGTCCTACACACTGTGCACACCTGGGCACTCCACCTCCTGAAACCCCCATGTGTGAGGCTGTCCGGACGTGCGGTGTGTTGGTGTCGCCGCATCATGCATCGTGTCGGGTGCCCTACATAGTAGGGGCATGGCCATGGTGGGAAGAAGACCGCGATCGGCATCGATGACCTACGCATACCTACACCGAAACCGTCGACGACAGCCGATCAATTCAGCGATTTCTTACCAGGGTTTCTGAATCCTGTCATGTTGGACACTGCCCCTACGACCGATAAAACCACCCCACCTTGTGCATGTTTCTTACACACTGCCGCACTCATGTAATAAGAAAAATTTTATTCTTTAATCTCGCTCTCCACCATCTGACATAATGCAGCACCCTTTGCACATGACCACCACCGACCAATATCGCGGCCGACTGACATGACCGAATAGGTACGCCCCCACCTTCGATAACCGCCGTTTAATCGCGAGTCGTCTGGGCTTTCACTAAGTTGTCACACATGTATGCACCCAGAGTCGTCTGTATTGGTAAGGTGAGTAAAAATGATTCTGTCGCGAAAAAAACCACGCCTTCTCTCCCTCCACAGGCCGCAGGGCCACTGTCCTGGCAAAAGTGGCCGCCAGGCCACCGTTTTTGCAAAGGCTGCCGCCAGGCATGGTGAAGCCACCTCGCAGGCAGCCGTAGGGCCACCGGCCTTGCAAAGGTGGCCGCCAGGCAAACCAGCATGATGGCATTTTTGTTTCTTTCAAATTGTGAAGTCAATGGCTTTTTAAAGTTACTAATAATTATGTATTGTTTAAGTATGTAAATCAACTAGCTACGGCCCACCCGAAGGGCGGAGCCCAGCTAGTTCTATTACGTAGATTGATTCGATTGATTATGCGTACCAAGGTTTTCATCCATGCAATAATTCCGATCCTCCTAAGATTATACAAAATGTACACAAATCGTGGCAAATTACCCGTGATAGTGTCAAATAAAGTGCAGATAATAGATAATTGAATATCTGAAAGGAAGGGCTACAAATTGGAATGAAGCATAATTGACTGAAATATGACAGCAAAAGTAAAAAAAAAAAACACGGTTTGCATATCATGATCAGATCTTTTTAAGCTGGGGTTTCTTCGGTGTCTTTACAGATATTCCGAAATGGCTTTTGTGTCACCGGGAGAGTAATAGAAAAATGCCAGTTCGGCAATCTTGAACAGTCACAAGGAATATATTGGAAAACGGGTGAATCGTCAAATTGTCAAACGTTAAATATCTCAAATATTATACACAGTAAAAATGATTAATTAATATATTAATTAAATCGGAAACGGGAAAACCCCTTTAGCAGGGGTTTTTTCTCGTCATCCTTGTGTATCCCGAATTGGGTTTTTGTGTTACCAGTTTTTTTTTGTTTTTTGCTCGTGAGATAGTACAAAGACAAACCGGTTCCGAATTTCTGAAAAGACGCGGAGGGGACTAGGGGTAAAAAAGGTTAATGATCTTAAATGTCAAATGTCAAATGTCAAACGTCACAGGTCAAACGTTAAAGTCAAAATGTCAAAATGTCAAACGCGTCAAAATGTCAGCTTGTACCCACGTCTCCTGTAAGACGCTCAGAAGTAAGTTAGGAATAAACGAACAAAATATATGGAAAATAAAAAACGGTAAGGTGAACGGGCGATACAGGAAAGAATACTGGACATATAGCTTTGAAGTGCAAGTACTACCGAAGACCGACTCTTACCGTGCGTATGATGGAGGGGGTGCAGATCGACATCACTTCAAAGAGTAAATGAATGACCGGAATTGCCGCATCGTAAAACTCCAACTCATTCCGGGTGTGAGACGTGAGCAATTTCATCGGGAGGAGTCCCCCACCGGACCAGGTCTTCAGAGCCCAAGTTTCATACTATTGCCTATATTTATCTTTCCTCCTTGCTAACAACCCTTCTCTTCAATGGACTTGCACGAATCCAAGGGCACAGACGAGATGACTAGCACATTTTAACTGCCTGGGATGACGAAAGAGGACCTAAGCATTGATGCCCTGGTTGAGCACTCTTGTGTTCCTTGGTCCTTGATCGGTGCCTCAAACACACGACCCACGTCATTGAATCACTTTTACGCACTGAAAGGTTGACATGGACGACTGGGTACATCTCATCCGAACGTTCCCAATAATCCATGACTTCGGAAATCACAAGGCTCTCGCTTACTTATCGCTTCCAGTGGTGACCATCGTTTATGAAGAGAGAGATCCAGCTCGAGGGATGGATCAGGCCTTTGAGGTAGTGCAGCTTCAATTAGTGAGATAGAATGGATATCCTGTAGAACGATCAATGTATTAAATAGAGGGATTGGTGCGATATACAATAACGGTGAGAATGTAATACGAGGGCACCTTGTGGCACAATACCTCAAGATATCCGCGGGAAGTGTGAAATGGTCTCTGCATCGTGTGGATACATTTCCTGATCAGATTCAAAATGTCAACTAGATCTCCCATAGGGGAAAATTGACTGACAATCACAGAGCAGTGGAAATAGAGATGGATCATATCCAGGTTGAGGGGAAGATATAATCGACGGAGGAATTTTCGTATGCCATTGTGAACAGGTCGCAGTTGACTACCTGTGCAAAGATCCGCAACGGTCCTGATTATAGGCATGTCGAGTTACTTCATAACGGCGACCCTGACCTCTCACCAGAAGATCCTAACAATACCACAGACATGGAACAGATTGCGCGTCAAAAGGGTCGTCTAGAATATCGTTGTGGATTTTTAGGAGAGAAGGTAATAATTTAGACAACACGCTTTGATGCAAGCAAGAAGTTCTAAATTTGTGTAGAATCAATCATTGCAGTGCAGTCCCGAGTTTTCGACAATGACTGTAAAATCCTCAAGAGTGACATAGAGTGAGTCACACCAGGACTGCGTGACCCAATCTTTCAAGCACTGGAACTTGGTGTTCATTTATTACCTCATATGTTGAGTCGCAACAGCCGGGATGCGCTTAATTAAATCACCTTTATGAGAATTGGTGACTTTGAAGGCTAAATCGATGTCCGGATTTGCCGTATCCTAAAACTTCAACTTACCGCCTTGACTGAGCTGGAGATTGTTCACTCACGGCAACACCAGAGGAGAATGAAGAATGTTACAGAAAATCCTAGAATCTGTGAATCTACAAATACCACAAATCAAGCCCCCATCCACCATCGTCTTGCACCTTCTACAAGTTTCTACAAAGTTCGACCATGTTCTCAAGTTCCAAACCTTGCACGTATAAAACGATTCCAACTGCCTGCTTCCCTCTAGCATAACCTGCACTACAGCACCTGCACAAGTCATAAATACTCTGAAAGCTTAACGCTTGATACACATGTCTCTCGCCACCCACTTTTGCGAACCCTTCCACGACTCGTTCTTTACCATTTCAGACTTCAACCGCCTGTTTGAAACAGCTTTGGATGCTCGTATTCCCAGTTCGAGACGCCGGGAGGAGTTCCCGACAGTAACAAGTCTTCTGCGTCCAAGGTTCATACTATTGCCTATTCGTAACTTTCCTCCTTGATAACCACCCTTCTTTAGAATGGACTTGCACGAATCCAAGGACACAGATGAGATGATGGCCACATTTGAATTGCCTGGGATGAAGAAAGAGGACGTGAGCATTGACGTTCACCAGAATCGTCTCGTCGTCTCGGGGCAGAGTACGATTTCGAATGAGCTCGATAAAGAAGGATATGCTGTGCGTGAAAGGAGGTTTGGGAAGTTCTCTAGGACGATCCCTCTTCCCACTGGTATTAAGGTATGTGTGGTAGTGCTATTAGAAGTGTGTGACATGTGGTTGACTCAACCTTCTGTTGTGATTTAGGCAGAGGATATAAAAGCTAGCATGGAGAATGGGGTTCTGACAGTCATATTCCCCAAGTCTCACCCTGAGCAGGAGCCTCGCAAAGTCTCTATTGCATGACTGATGATTTTTATGGACTTGATGCATGTCAACAGGTAACACTACTCGTGTAATCGCAATAATTTGTACAGTATATGGATTCAAATGTTAATTTGAGCTTTGATTCATCATTATTCACACGCTCTGTGGAATTGGTATTTGGAATATAATGTCTAAGAATAACGGACAGCAGTCCACGTCGAACCACTCGCCCAATCGCATCGGTGAGGAGGATCAAAGTGGGGTTCGAGTGTAGAAGCCAATATTTTCGTCTAAACCTCAAAATCTGTTAGAAGAGGTCTAAAAAGTATAACAGGAGCAGCTGAGTTGGAGCAATGTGTGATTTTCAGGTCAAGCGTAAAGGCAGATATATGCAAAGCAAAATCAAAGCGAGAGAGCATAAACAGACAAAACCGATGAGGGTGGATTTAAGAAAGGATGACGAATAAAGAGTATTATCATGGGTAGTGAATGGATAAACGATCTTTAATCACATAAATACTGGGACGAAGATGTGCTTCGGCCCAGCAATCATCTAAAAGCTCCCACAGTAAATGAACATCCTTAATACCATATCTGAATGGAGGAGATGGTCTTGGTGGCGGTGATTTGTTCAGAATGGCCATAACAACGGAGACCTCTCGAAGTGAACTGTACGGGACATCCCCTGTCAGTAGCTAATACATAGAATGAGGTCAGAACTGGCGCTGAACATAATAGGCGTGATGTACTTGGAGTATGGTGCTCGCCAAAGCATAGACATCCGTTGCAGTTGTAGCTTGGGCATTATTGTCAAGGACGAGCTCGGGGGCACTCCATCGAATGGAGAAGGATACGGTGGATTGTGTGAGTCCCGAAGGACCAGCAACTCCATCGATTAGTCGCGAAAGACCGAAATCAATCAACTTGGCGTGACCAGTGTTGTCGACCATCACGTTGGCCTGTAGTGACGCAAGATTAAGTGTATCCAGGCAAGTTGAAGGGAATGCACTCACACCCTTCAGGTCACCGTGAATGATTCCCTTGCCGTGTAAATATTGGACACCAATTGCTATCTCCCAAATCTGAACAAATGTGAATTGGGATACCGGTCGGCGTCATCATTGACTTACCAATTTCATGGGATTGACACTGGGGTGATCTCGAAGATAAACATCTGCACTCCCATTGGGATACCATGGCAGAACCATGCCAGGGATATCATCTGAAAGATATACAACACCAAGAAAAAGTGAAATGCTTTCATGATCAAGCAGTGACCATATCCGAGCTTCACGGTGCAATTGCTACCAAGAAGCATGAGTCAAACAAAGTAGGTCTGCTGATAATCACGCACCTTGAAAAAGGTAGGTTGATTGGAATTGCTACTAAAATGACGCAAGATTTTTACAGCGACCTGGAATAGTGTCACTTTACTGCTTTCTATTATGTTGAACAAGTAATATTGTGCATACCGATTCACGTGTGGAATTTTGTTCGTTCTTTATATGCAATATGCCTTTCCAAATACCTGAATTCCCTCCATACGCAACAGGGTGATTACCTATAAATTGTACAACGGATTCGAGGATTTGGTCCTTGGTTTCTCGACAATCATCAAGTGCTTGCAAACGAATCGTTGAATTGGGCGAACACAGTGGGTTCGCGGTGGGGTAAGGCAAGGCGCGGTGGAGGGTGAAACATGTTATTGAATCGTGTGCTTGTGCGTGGGAGTCGTTACTTGACTTTGGTAGCCATTGAAGTTAGCCGCAGAGAACACACAATCCGTGGGCGCCTCACCGACAGAGACGCTGAAGCCATGGGCGCCAGCAATGCAGGTGTCTAAGTCTTAGTCAGCACCAGTTGAGAGCTTTGTAAGCCAGCGACTAATCTCTCATCATTGTGACACTTTCCAGGTCACGTCACCTGGCGTCACGTCGTTGCCAAGGAGATTAATCAAAAACACGTGATGGTCACGCTACACTACCAGCCTATCCCTGGAGAGATGACTATCTCACTGGTTTACCTCCATACACTCGCGCAGCAGCAGGCGCGTAAACATTAGCAGGTCTGGTATAGGGCACAGCTCAGTAGGTTCATCGAGACCTCGCAATCTGCTAGAAGAGGTCTAAAAAGTATAACAGGTGCGGCTGAATTGGAGCAGTGTGTGATTTTCAGGTCAAGCGTAAAGGTAGATATATGCAAAGCGAAATCAAAGCTAAAGAGCATTAACAGACAACACCGATGAGGGTGGATTTAAAAAGGGTGATGAATAAAGAGTATTATCATGGATAATGAATGGATAAACGATCTTTAATCATATAGATACAGGGACGAAGATGTGCTTCAGCCCAGCAATCCTCTAAAAGTTCCCACAGTAATTCAACATCCTTAATATCATATCTCGATGGCGGAGATGGTCTTGGTGGTGGTGATTTGTTCAGAATGGCCATAACAACGGAGACCTCTCGAAGTGAACTGTTGTCAAGATTCGGTGATGCCGAGATATCAGTTAAGTCCTGCAAACCGTTACGGGGTGGCTAGGCTTCAATGTGCTCTTGCGTTGCGCCCTGCTCTTCCGTGTGTGCCACTAATTTGGATAGCGAGAGGAGCCTTGAGAGGGTACCGAGGGCGTCGGCTCGAGCGAAGGACTTTAGAAATAGAGAGAGGACAAAAGGGGTGCAAATCAATTGATATTCTGAGTGAAGAACTTGTTAGAACCAACGGATTTTTCTTAGGTTTAAAGACAATACAAAGGACCTACCTGAATATTTTCGTGATTTTAGGGACCATTCTGGATGAATACCACCTACATGGTCTGGTGCCTGACCCAAGGATCAAACTATCCTTCAGGGCTGATGGAAGGGACATCATTGATGGGCAAGCAGTTTTCATAATGAATTCTTTTCACTGAAATCTTTCTATCATTTTCCCAAATCTTTCCTTTGCCCACATACCCACATTCCATCACGCACCCGAGCGTATCAGAACGGACTCCGGTTCTACTCGGAGAAGATTTCATGATTACATAGTCCTTTTCTTTTCTTATAAGTACCCAGTTGTATCTAGCTAAAATACAGACAACTAGAAATCATTTTTCTACATCCCCACTCTCACTGAACCTCGAGATAATCTCAAATCTCCATTCCGCGCTCAACCGAAGGTTAAGCGCCGGACATCGCACTTTCCTATTTCGGACAAAAACCCCAGAAACTCATCGTACCGATACCGGGACCGAGAGTTAAGTTCTCAATACTAAATAATATTTTTACATTTCACCCTCTATTATTTCTACTTTGTGGGAGGACCACAATTCAATAAACCGGCGCTTTGGTGCCCAGGCCGGTTTCCCGGAACG
>QLPG01022008.1:0-10355 GCA_003314385.1 Gomphus sp. MG54 | reverse complement strand
ATACCACCCGCTGCAGCACCACCCCCTCCACCACCAGGAGGAGCCCCTGCTATAGGGCCAAACAATGTGCCCGACCTCACCCAGGCCATCGCCATGTTAGCAAGCAATCTGGCCTCCCCTAGAAGAGCAGCCCCCTGTGCCACCAAGGTTTGAGACCCAGATCCCTTCGACGGATCCGATTCGAGGAAGCTACAAGCCTTTTTAGTGCAGTGTATGCTGAACTTCCGTGACTGCCCTGATGCTTTCGACTCCGACAGTGCCAAGGTAACCTATGTGTTATCGTACCTGACCGGTACCGCCCTGGACTGGTTTGAACCAGCCCTCACCGCGCCTGACAAGCCAGACTGGCTCTACGACTATGATGAGTTCGTTTCTGAACTCAAGACCAACTTTGGACCCCATGACTCAGAATGAGAGGCCGAAGCAGACCTCAAAAACCTCCGCATGTGCAACAACCAGCGCATCACGAATTATGTAGTCGAATTCAACCGACTAGCCACCCACGTCCACTGGGGCGATGCTACACTCCATCGGCAATTCTACAACGGACTTCCCGGTAGGATCAAGGATGAGATCTCCAGAGTAGGAAAACCGCATTCCCTACTCCAACTCTACCTCCTATCCCAGTCCATCGATGCTCGCTACTGGGAATGTTGATCAGAAGTCGCCAGAGAATCCACCTCAAACCAGAACTTCGACCGCCCATACGATAGAGGAAGAACCTCTGTGAACACATACTCCACCCCTAACACAGGCAATAAGACGGCCAATGTAGGCCAACCCACAACCCCATCCAGTGGTAGCAGAACTACCATGGACCCTTTGTCCAGATTAGGGAAAGACGGAAAACTTACGCCACAAGAATGCCAATGCCGATTCGAACAAAACCTCTGCCTCTTCTGCGGTAGATCGGGTCACACAGCCAAAGAATGCCCGAGATCCCCTACCACGGTCACCCAAGGATGCGCAGCCTCCATAGCAGAAGAAATCAAGGAGGAATTCAAAGCATTGGATGCCTCAGAATCCAAAGATTAGGCACAGGCCCCTGGCTCCAGCGCCAGTCATTCGCATTGAACAAGTCGACAGCGCCCATGGAGCAAAAACAAACAACGCATCCACTCTCTTCAGTTCCCGAAACACCCGTGACCACCCGTCGATAAGTTTTGACCGTGACCCTCTGAAAATCCGTCAAAGATTCTAGTTACCGGATACCACATGCTCACCCACCACGATCCAATGATCGATAGGGTATTGAGTACTACATTGTTTAGCCTATGTCCGAACTGACTCTTGGTACCTGAGCTGCAGCACTCAAATTCGACCCCCGAGAAATTTCCACTCAGGAAATTGTGACCCTCAAAACCGTGCCGCCCCTTAGACAAGTGGTTCCACTTGTAGATCTCTTGCTTAGCCTAGACCCTTGTTGATAACATGATAAATTGACTAAAGAAAAAACCTTGACATGGTTACTACCAAAACTCGCATTTTTGCAGGACACCCCCGAGTTTTTTCCGACCCTGTCCTAGCGACAACACCACGACAACCATGACCAAGACCACCACGAATCCAACCACGACCATTATTGATTTTCAAAACAATTACAAACTAGTCATCATAGAACACGGAATGATTAATATCCGGATTGGAAGGATCGTAATGCTGGAACAAGTCCACCCCCTTGCCCTTTCCTTCCTCACCCGGCCCCAACACCGAGTCGACTGGATTAACTGACCACCCTGCCTTGGGCATCACATCCACCATGCTCGGATCCGATTCCGTCCGATCCCCCATCGCATGAGTAGCCAGAGCATGACCGCCGCACCGACATTTCCACTTTGGACGGTCCCGATTGTCGGTGTGGATAGCGTTCTGCATTTCGGAAGCATCGGACAGCCTCTTGACATCCACTCCCAGGGCTTGAAGACGGGCATCCATACCGACCAGAGCTTCCTGGATCAACCCCAGGACGGCCACGATCTCCGTGCAGCCAACCTTTGGGGGAGGGGAAATCACCACTTCCACCCTGGACCTCTTAGAGGAGGACGCTTCAGGGATGTCCTTGTCCTCCTGCCCCCGCTTCTTCGTAGCCGCCCCTCAAACAACCGGCACTCTGTCCACCTCACACCATACCCGACTGTCCCGGCAGGGGACACAAGTCTTCGCCGATGTCGTCCACTTGCACCATTTCCCTCGCTTGTGACATAGATCGCAGGCCTCCGTCCTCAGATACGAGGAGTTCTCCGGAGCGACGGTCTGATACAAATCAGGACGATACTGAGTCAACGCCTGACAACTGGATTCAATGGGTCCAAGACCCACCTCCCTTCCAACCTCCTGTGCCTTACGAACCACTTGATTCTCGAGGGCCTTCTGCACCACGGAGATATGAGCCCCCTCCTCCTTGCGCTCCCGATGTTTCCAGTCCGCGTTCAACGTAGTGGAACCGGGTCCAACCATGGGTACCAAATGATGTTCACCCCTGGAATGCCCCCTGGACGGTGACGGGATGGTCTCCCAACCCACAGATGAACAGTGGTCCGACACAGAATCTTCGGAACCCCCAAAAATCGGCTCGTTCTCATCCTCCTCCAAACTTTCATTTTCTTGTGCAGATAAAAGGGCACGCTCCAGTAGCAATGCCTCTTGTTCAATGGCACAGGCCTTTTCTTTCTCCTTCTTCTCCTCCTCCTCCTTCAGCCGCTGCTCTTCTACCTCCTTTGGCCGCTGCTCCTCTACCTCCTTCAGCCGCTGCTCCTCTACCTCCTTCAGCCACTGCTCCTCTACCTCCTTCAGCCGCTGTTCCTCCACCAACCTCAGAGCCTCAGCCTTCTGTTTTGCCTCAGCCTGCCGAGCGGCCTCCACCTGCTGGGACTGCTTCACCTCCAGAAGACGGACCTGTTCCTCATACCGAGCTTTCAGGATACACATCTCCTCCGACACATCCATCGCGACATCCTGCGTGAAGTCCAACATGGGGGGGAAATCAAAGGGGGAAAAAACAACAATGAAAAGAAAACCCCTTATATACGGAGGATCAAGCGGGCACTTGGAGAACACCCATTACGTTCAAACGCCTAAAAACATTCCCATGTCCTTTTCTGCCCTATTCACGGCAAGACAAGCTTAGGACCTCGAGGGCTCGGTCCTAGTGAGGGGATACTGTTATAGCCCATGCTTTCAACAACCCACACTAACCCCCACAACCACCCTCCCCTATTCCGAGACCTTTCTGACCGAAAGGACGAAGGATTGTTTTCCGTAATCCCTGTTCCCGATAAGTCCGACCGAGAAACTGCGTTCCCACTCCCATTCCCATCATGACCGAGACACCATCCCCGAGTCCATCTCTGACCAAGAAACCGTGTTCCTGCTCTGTTCCCGCCATGACTGAGACACCATCCCCAAGTCCGTCTCCGACCAAAGACTCAATACTTTGATAACCGATGTGCAGGACCATCGCATACCTCACTCCCTTGTTTTCTCCTTTATATTGACCCCTTGTACTCCCTTTCTCCTTGTTTTATGACCGGCAAAAGATAGTACAAGGATAGTCGCATGTATATAGTCTCCCAGTCGACTAGACTGTTCACTAGTATGAATATCAACTTAGTCCACCACCTAGTTTCCAATTCATTTCCAGTAAACTCCCATCTCCTTTCCGAAATTAGGGACAGATGATCGAGGAGGGCGCAACACATAAGTTGAAGCCAAGTCCCTTCGACCTCAAACACTACAGCGACCGGATTGAACCTATCCATGACTGACCCTAAACTCCCGGTGCTTCCGCCTCCACCTGTAGTCCGTCCGACTTCCGTCTTTGGTCCTCGGCCCCGTTACAGACCTCTACACCGATTTGGATAGCCCTTTCGGAAGTACTAGCTAAGCGCCTGACACATGGACTTAACAGGTCCTATGAATGGCTAGTCATGCCGTTTAGCCTCTCCAACACCCCTGCAGCTTTTTAGAGGTTTATGAATGACATTCTTGGTGACCTAATAGACCATTGTACTGTCACCTATATAGATGACATACTGATTTATTCAGACTCACTCGAGGAGCACCAAGAACATATCCGAGAGGTGCTCCACCGACTCAGAAAAAACGGCTTATTTTTCAAAGCCAGCAAATGTGAATGGCACAAAGACACGGTCAAATTCCTTAGCTACATCCTACATACTGATGGCCTCACCATGTCTGATGACAAAGTCAAAACCATCCGCAAATGGCCGGAACCACAAAAGGTCAAGAACATCCAGTCCTTTCTAGGTTTTGCCAATTTCTACCATCGCTTTATATTTAACTATTCAGACATAACCATACCCCTTACCCAGCTGACATGTAAACGCATGATGTGGGCTTGGACCAAAGACTGTCAAAAGTCTTTCGACCTGCTCAAAACGGCCTTCACCTCGGCACCTATCCTGCATCACTGGGAACCCGACTTACCCCTGGTCGTGGAAACTTGTTATAGCCCATGCCTTCAACAACCCCCACAACCACCCCCCCCTATTCCGAGACCTTTCTGACCAAAAGGACGAAGGATTGTTTTCTGTAATCTCCGTCCCCAACAAAGTCCGATCGAGAATACGCTTTCCCGCTTCCGTTCCTGTCATGACCGAGACACCATCTCCGAGTCCATCTCTGACTGAAGACTCAATACTTTGATAACCGATGTGCAGGACCATCGTGTACCTCACTCCCTTGTTCTCTCTTTTATATTGACCCCTTGTACTCCCTTTTCCCTTGTTTTATGACCGGCAAAGATAGTACAAGGATAGTCGCATGTATATAGTCTCCCAGTCGACTAGACTGTTCGCTAGTACGAATATCAACTTAGTCCACCTAGTTCCTACTCACTCCAGTAAACTTCCATCTCCTCTCCGAAATTAGGGACAGACGATTGAGGAGGGCGCAACACATAAGTTGAAGCCAAGTCCCCCCAACTTCGAACATCTCAGTGACCGGATAGTACCTTTCCGTGACCTGCCCTAAGTTCCCGGCGCCTCCACCCCCGTCCGTAGTCCGTCCGATCTCCGCCTTCGGTCTTTGGCCCCGTTACGGACCTTCACGCTAACCCGGAAAGCTCCTTCAGAAGTACTAGCTAAGCGCCTGACACGCGGACTTAACAAAACTGATGCTTCAGACTATGCCCTTGCGGCAATCCTTTCCATTATCAATCCCAAAGGTGAGATTCATCCTGTTGCCTTTCATTCTCGTACCTTTACCGCTCCCAAGCTAAACTATGATGTTCATGACAAGGAACTTTTAGCAATTTTTGAGGCGTTCAAGCGATGGTGGCACTACCTGGAAGGCTCTGCCAACCCCATAGACATTGTCACCGACCACAAAAACCTCAAATATTTTTCCACCACTAAAGTCCTGACATGGAGACCAGCACGATGGTCCGAATACCTCTGCCAATTTAACATCACTATCCGTTTCTGCCCCGGCAAACTTGGTACAAAACCCGACACCTTAACTAGATGATGGGATGTCTACCCTAAAGAGGGGGGTAACAACTACGGCACCATCAACCCCCAAAACCTCTGACCAATCCTTACGACCACTCAATTAGTGGAATCCCTTCAGGCGACACAACTTATCATCCCGACACTACGAGCAAGCATCATCATGGACTCCAAAAACCTCCATTCTGACATACATGCAGCCCTCCCAACCGATCCAATGGCAGTACCCCATCTCGGCACCCCCGAAGTACCAAACCCAAGATGGACACAAACCCCAGACGGCTTCCTTCAGTTAGACAACCGGATCTACGTCCCTGATGCCAACAACCTCAGATTACACATCCTGCAATACAAGCACGACCATGTCCTCTCGGGACATTTCGGTCAAAACAAAACACTAGCCCTGATCGGCCACAAATACATCTGGCCAGGCTTGCACACCTCAGTCATCGACTTCTGCAAATCCTGCACTACATGTATGCGTTCGAAATTGCAGCATCACAAACCCTACGGCTTCCTAAAACAACTCCCCATTCCCGAACAACCATGGAATTCCATATCCATGGATTTTATTGAGCAACTTCCTCAGTCCTCCAGTTTCACATCGATACTAGTGATAGTTTGCAGACTCACCAAACAAAGTATCTTCATCCCTACAGTCGATACAATCACTTCCACCGATTTGGCCAAACTGTTTGTGTTTCACGTCTTCTCCAAGCACGGTGTACCGAGTCATGTAACATCTGACCATGGAAGCGAATTTGTCTCTCACTTCTTCAGGTCGCTCAGGAAAAGCTCTCGACATGTGCCTACACTTCACCTCAGGCTACCATATGGAAGCCGATGGCCAAACTGAACGAGTAAACCAGACACTGGAACAATACCTTCGACTCTACTGCAATTACCAACAGGACAATTGGTCCGAACTGTTGCCGCTAGCCGAATTTGCATACAATAACGCTCCAAATGCCACCACGGGCATCTCTCCCTTCTTTGCCAATAAGGGACATCACCCAAACCTCACCGTACACCCCGAGCGCAACCTTGCCTCCTCTCGAGCATGCAAATTTGCTGTAGATCTTGATCAGCTCCATGGAGCCCTGAAAAACCAAATTAGTCAGGCCCAATCACAATATCAAGCCTCGGCAGACTCCCGCAGACTCGCCTCTCCCAAGTTTCCAGTCGGAACTTCAGTATTTGTCAAAGCCCAATTCTTCCAGACCACTCGACCCTCTAAAAAACTAGTGGAGAAGTATCTTGGCCCCTTCGAAGTAATAGCACGTGTTGGCACCCATTCCTATACCCTCTGTTTACCCAACTCTATATGGGCAGTACACCCGGTCTTCCATGTTTCAATGCTCAAACCCTCTACCCCCAATACCATACCCGATCGCATCCAACCTCCACCTCCCCCTGTCGAAATCAATGGAGAAATCGAGTACGAAATTGCCACGATCCTTGACTCAAAGACCAACAGAAGACGCAGGCCTTGCCCCCTGCTCTACCTTGTCCGCTGGACTAGCTATGAAGACACTGAAGATGAAACATCTTGGTTAGTAGCAACCAAACTCAATCATGCTCCCAAGATCATAGCAGAATTCCACCTTGCCTATCCCGATAAACCAGGCCTGTGGCCTTTAGAGCCCGACTAAGGACCACCATTATGCCTCCTTTTCCCCACCATTTTCCTTCTTTTCTTCATCTACTGTTTTTATCTTTTATCTTTTTTTTTTTTCCGAAACATACTCTCTTCTCTTCTATCCCATTTTCCCCCTCCATCCTACTTCACCCTCACATGAACCTTCTTGAAAACTGGGTCAGACCATGTTTCCGGCCATGTACCCATCGGCCCTGCCTAACCACTCACACAGGGTCACTACCCTAGGTTGGGATTGGCCAAACCAACCCACCAAATTCCGACAACAAGCCTGCCATCAAAGGCTGCCACAAGTACGATAAAACACCATTCCACCCAGGGGGCCTCACCACCCACCTCTATTCATAGCCCCCTCCAATACAGTCGCCTCCCCCGACCCTCACTCGTACTCGCGAACCTCACACTGCCTATCGGCTTCATGGGTTCAGCCGCTAGGGGGGGGATACTGTCACGACTACACATCGTGCTTTGACTTACTTGGCAGTACCAACCAACCAACCTCTACTCATATCATTCCATGGCGTACGGTTTTGGTTTGGTACACCCGGTTTATCACCTGGTTCATTATCCTTTTCCCCAAACCCCTATTCTTCATCATCCCTACACTCCTTTTCTTTCCCCCTCACTCGTTTACCCATGGGATGTTCACTATTCCCTGCCACTCACTCGCAGCCCTATTGTTTTATTCTTGGCCATTCCTTATTGTTCTATTTCTTTCCCACAAGCTCACCACTTATATTTCATTGTCTTACTCTCTCATTATTCTATTCTAATCGCTGTGGACTATACCTCCACATGGTCTTCATACCTTATTCTTTTTTTCCATGTCTTATGCCACTCTTATTCCACATCCACCTCTCAGCCTATATAAGTAGTGGATACGTGTACATAGTTCCTCAGTCTGAGTATCAACTAGGTTTACGTCTCCCTACTCTCCTCCTTCTGTTCAGAAGTCCTTGCTTGGGCTGACACCCTCGGCATTCGCCTGAGTATCTGTTCTCATTACAAGTCAGTGGCATACACAGGAGGCAGGGCGCAATGCACGAGTACGTTGAAGCCAAGCCACCCTGACCGGCCTGCAGGACTTGGCCAGTTCTGACAGCACCATTGGTAGTATCGAGGCCTGACACTATCCTTTATTGTTCTATGCTCGTTTACATTCCTTCATTCTAATTTTACTCATTGTGGACAATAGCTGCATGCTCTGCATACCTTGTTGTCCCACATTCCTTATTCCACATGTCGCTTCTTAACCTATATAAGTAGGACATGCATGTACATATCTCCTCATTCTGGGTATCGACTAAGCTTAGGCCCTTCTACCTTCTTCTCCTCTGTTAAGTCCTCGACTCAGGCTGGCATCATCAGCATCCCCCCAAGTATCTGTCTGTTGCAAATCCAGTGGCACACACGGCAAGTAGGGTGCAACGCACGAGTACATTGAAGTCAACGCCACTACTCTTGGCCTGCAGGACTTGGCCATAGTCCGCCTGACCTTTCGCCAACACCCCTCAGCAGTACCGAAGTCCATCAGTACCCGAAGCTTGACACCTCCTCTGAACCTTACCATTGTTTCGTCTTTGGGAAATATTCTTATCTTACAACTACATCATTCTTTTTAATCATAACACCCTACAAGCCTTTTGCCTTGATGGCATCTTGGAAATGCATGGCAAATATGGTCCAGTTCAAGCCAGTTAGCATAAGCTTAGGAACTGAGGAGGGGAGGAGGTCAATGGTAGTGAATGCTATAGACTTTGTAGGGAATGGCACAGGTCACCCATGGGTCAATTTTTAGTGACCCACACCTAAAATTATGGGAACACAAACCCATTACCTATTTCCTGTACACTTATCAGGTTTTCTATTAGTAGACTTAGGAGGGCTTATTGTATCACTTTAAAAAGTTCTAAAAAATAAAGAGAATGAATAATTTTTTTTCCAACAGGTGTCCAGGTGTCGATGGGTTGTGAATTGAGTCCTGATCCATCTGAGAAGATTTGGATGTCATCCAACCTTGTCCTCAATGTACATGGTAAATTGAGGGCACCAGCTAGGGTAGTGTCTGGTCAAGTACACTATCTCTATGGTGTCTGGGTGAATCTTGTAATGCCAGAGAAGGTTGTGGATTGCAGAGGGATGTGATCGGGGACATCTTCTTAAGCCACAGGTTGGGCCTGGGTTGTAGGTGCTTTCAGCTTGACCCACAACCAATCTGAGGACACCCAAACCCATGAACCATATGGGTTTGCATGACCTGTACTATTCTCTAAGAGCAGGAGATACTTATTGGAGTAGGGAGAAGGCAACCCAATAACCTGTAAGAATCAATGGGACTATACAACAATCCCAGCATTTGAACAAAGGTGTCAAACCACTGTGGTAGCAAGGAGTGTGAGTAGCTACCTTTATAGAGTCTCAAGGACAATCAAACTATCAAAAAGAGAGAACAAAAAGAGATGCTCTTGCCACTGTGCAAGAGCAATACATGACAAAGAATAAGAACACCACTATCATGTGAGAGTGACCTGGGGTCACGTCCGCGCGTCAACAGTTCTTACCATGCCATGTCAGTATTCCTACACACCCCCGCAAATATATAACCGTTAGCTTTGGTTACCGGTAATATAGTCCACCCCTGTGCCCCCCCGGAAACATTACATAAACTGCTTGCCTCCGAGGATATTCGGTGTCATGTCTATATGGTGAAATCAATGGAATTGCATAACAGTCCCATGATCAAGTGTCCATCGCGGACGTTTTTCTTCGCAGTTCACACTAGTGCATTCCTCGCAAGGTACAATTGGATAAAGAAACTTGATGCATGTGAATACCAGAGCGTGTGAGCGTGAGATACAACACGGGTCTGTACTGACCCACCGTTTGTCAGGTACCCGACCTCAATGGCTTAAATTAACACCACTGCCGTGAAATGTCGTCCACATTTGTCCTCCTGCATCAACACCCGACGAAGGCCAATATCCTCCCAACACACGTGCACCTCCCAATGTCACTCATATAATAGTATAATTCACAGAGGGAGGTATCTGTTTTGCTGAAACACGCTTGTTCATGGTGGTGGTTCTTCCCTCTCTAGCGATTCTCGCTGCCCTTGCAAACCCTCGCTTGGCCCGCGCAGACAACAATGGTCACGGCAGCAACCACGGCGATAAAACTGGTATCACAGACCGGATCAAGAACATCGTGGTCCTTGTAGAGGAGAACAGGTC
>QLPG01021996.1:0-11774 GCA_003314385.1 Gomphus sp. MG54 | reverse complement strand
CTAGCCCGGAAAACCCCTTCGGAAGTACTAGCTAAGCGCCTGACACGCGGACTTAACAATTAGCCGTGAGGCTCTGTAGGTAATACTATACAACTCACCTCCTCAGTGTGGTCAATCACTGAGGAGGGAAGCATGCGCAGGTGATGTTTCACCCACATGTATGCTACAGCCGGCTCTTGACCCTATCGAAGGTTTGAGCCAAGCTGCCGGTCCCTTCCCAGGGAGCCAGCCATGCGCATTGTGCAGTGCGTGTGTAGGTGCACGTGAGTACAAATGAAACAGAGAATAGCTCCCTCAATATTGAGGGTAAAAATACAGAATAATTATCGAAAATTTCAGAATGTAAAAGCACACAGAATGACATAGAGATCAATATAAAAATACAATATATTGAGATTGGCCTCTCAGGGGTGAGATGCAAGTTTGCACCCTACAGCATGAGCTTGCCATCTTTGCCAAGTTTTATGGTCATGTCTGAGGTTGTCTTATTAGGGGTCTGGCTGGGGTTTGGAGGTCTGGTGCTTGTACTGGCAGTTGGAGCTGTTGGTGCCCTGTTTCTGTCAGTCAGATGTTCAGGGACTTTGGACATGGAGGCTTCCTGAGACATCTCAGAGTGCCATTCCCAGTAATGGGAGGTGATCGACTGGGACAGTTGTAGTTGAAGTAGGGGGTCAGGTTTTCCTACATGGGTGATTTCATCCTTGATCCTGTTTGGTAGGCCATTGTAGTATTGGCGATGGAGTGCAGAGTCTCCCCACTGGATGCGAACAGCAAGCCTGTTATATTCCACCATGTACTTTGTGATGCATTGGATGTTGCACATTCAGAGGGCTTTGAGGTCAGATTCGGCCTCTCCTTCTGGATCGTGGGGGCCAAAGTTGGCTTTGAGTTTGGAGACGAATTCCTGATAATCATAGAGCCAGTAAGGGTCTTCTTTGGAGGAGAGACCAGGTTCGAAGTAGTCCAAGGCAGTGCCAGTTAGATATGATAGTATATAGGTTACTTTGGCACTGTCGGAGTCAAATGCATCAGGGCAGTCTGGAAAGTTTAAGGTGCACTGCACCAGGAACGGTTGTAGCTTCTTGGTGTCGGAGCCATCGATGTTGTGACGAAATATTATTGAGTGACATTGTACACATTTTCTACACTAAAGCTGTAATATCTCCCCCAATCACTCCCAGATCAATGTGCAACTCTGCACCGAGGTTCTATACACCATGAAGAAACTGTACGAATATTTACAGGAATTTAGGGAAATATTTTGTGTAATTCTATGTACCCGGCCTCATACCTAGCTAGCCCCATGGTCCGGAAGAGCAGTTACTGAATGAGATACAGAAGGGGAAGAAGGGAAACGAATAGGAGGACATATAGGGGATATAGGGGAATGCACTCACATGCAGAGGAACGAGAGATAGTGAATCCGGGGTGCATATATGCTGCCACCGAGGACAGCTGACAGAAAGACAGGAGGGGAGGACATGGGACATGGCTCAGGAAGGAGATATTTGTTGTGCACAAGAAGGGAACAAAGGGAGAAGCACTTATATTCAATTGGCACCACTGACAGGTGTCATATCTCTATGAAGATCTTATCGGGGCAGTCCACAATGGGCCGGCCCTGCATATGCTCCACAGTTTTCACTCACTGCAGATCATAGTTACACCATGGGATGCATTTGTATAAAGTTACTGTAGTTACAAGGAATTAAAGAGACAAGAAAACAATATTTTCATCCCCCATTACTAGCCACTAGGTTATACTTGAAATTCATCACTCGCGCTGAACCGAAGGTTAAGCGCCGAGTGCTCACCTACCAATTTAGGATTAGAACACTTGATACTCGTCGTACAACAACTCCGGGATACAGTTGGGTTCTCCATATTAAATATTATTATATTACACCACTACAAATTACATTTCACTTGTGGGAGAACTACAATTCACTCAACCGGTGTTTTGGCGCCCAGACCGGTTCCCCGGAACGGCGCCTAGGTGGAGGTGAAACCCAGGACTTAGCCTAGGGTAGATCATCAATAGCACAATATATTCTCTATCGATAAATACAATAAAAATCATAGTAAAATCCAGGGACTCATTATTCTATTTGTAGTATCGACTCTCCGATATTCTAGCGTGGGAAACCCCAAGGAAACCTAGTTTACAACTCCAAACAACAATCGAAGGGGTTGGGGTCTCGAATCTTGGTCCGAGCTGATGATTTCTTTGACAGATGTTTGGCTAACATGGTGATGGCTTCTGCCAAGTTGGCTTCACCATTAGCGTCATCCGAGGGTGGCATTCGGGGTTCTAGAAGGGGGTTTGATGAGTGCTCGTCTGGGGCTGGTGAAGGGTTTGGTGGCATATGGACGTCAGGTTCTTCAGCAGGTAAGTTTGGGGTCAGGGATGTACGGTGTACTAAAGCTACTCTAAGTGTTTGAATGGCTCTGATTCATTCGCTGCATCTCATAGATGATCAGGAGTGTGAGTTCGAATATACTGTTAAGGTTGAGTTCACATCAGGTCCGAGCTGACATAAGTCGGTCCGTGTCATGTGTTCGGAGTCTTAAGGACTTGGCTTCAACTTGTATGTTGCACCCTCCTCGATCATCAGTCCTTTATTTTGGAGGTTCAGAGAAGATAAGTTCAGAGTTCAGAGAGTGAGTGGGAATACTAAGTTGATATTTAAACTAAGGTATAGTACAGAAGTCTGGAGGTATTTATACATGTGATCCTTATTGTGACTAATTAGGAATGGTCAAGAGAACAATAAGATGAATGAAAACGGAGTATAAGAGAAATATACATCTGGTGTTACAATAAGACTATTGTTCGACGAGAAAGGAAGATGTCTGAGGTCCGAGGTCAACGATGCTGGTCGGACTTGGAGGTGATAATGTAGGTTCAGACTTGGTTTGGAGTAGGGTTCTTTCTTAGCGCCCTATGTCGGATGTCTGGGATGTCGGAGTTATATTGTGGACATAACAAACATGTCCATGAATGGGGCAAGAGGGTGTGGGTACGTACCAAAACTGGTGATAAGCTAGGTGGTCGTGTTTCAGAGGCCACTGGTTAGGGATTGATGAATGGAGCAAAGGGTTCCAGATCTACTGGCCTGACAAGCAGACAGTAACAGTCGAACATAATGTTTACCTAAACAACAACCCATCAGCTTCTCATCTCAAGGGGGAGGATTGAGAGTTTATCAAAATGAAAACAGATATACCCTCCATTGCTCCCACTCCATCTGTGCCAATTGTTGAACCCTCACATACCAGCACTAAAGCTCTCAGTCTGCCTGAATCTGTCAGGTACATGTACCAAGACCTGGTAATTCAGCAGTGCTGACTGAGCAACCATCCTATGTCCATGTCCAAGTGACCATGCCACATGCATATCACTTGGTATGCTTGTCCCAGCTCGGCACATCCACCACCCACATTCCTTGCCATTACCCCTCACATACTCTATGGCATTCATCATCCATTAATCCCACCACACCTACTCCTCATTCTTCAATCTGCCTTACCTCAGGACTTCCTGTCCTTGTATTATCCTTGGCCATGGCCCTATTGTTTTATAGTCAGTCACTCCCTATTGTCTTATCATTGGCCACATTTGTATTATTCTATCTTTTATTATTCTATCCCCATTTACATTCCTTCATTCTAATTTTACTCATTGTGGACAATAACCACATGCTCTGCATACCTTATTGTCCCACTGTTAAATCTGCATGTCAGAGCTTAGCTAGAGGCTTCTGGAAGGTTTTTCAGAGGTTTCAAATGATTTCCAAGGGGGGGTTCATACTCTGGAGGCAGAGGGACTAAAGGTCACAGATTCACGATTGGAATCGGAATGGGGGTGGAAAGACGGGAAGTACCGGGGGGTCTAGGACTGTTCATGGTATAGAGTGGTTCAAGTGGTTCAAGGTCGCAGGGACTTGGCTTCAACTTATGTATTGCTCCCTCCTCGATTGTCTGTCTCTAATTTTGGAAAGTCGGAAAGTTTACCGGAACTGAATCAGAAACTTCAACACAGAATTAAGTCAATATTTGTACTGGCAAATAGTCCAGTCAACTGGTGACTTATATACATGTATCTAGTCTTGTACTAACTTTGCCGAGTAAAGACAAGGGGCAATACAGAATGAAGAACAAGGGAGTGAGGTACACGATGATCCTGCACGTCGTTTATCAAAGCAGCAGAACCTTGACTTCGGAATCTTCAGAGGTTTGGAAATGTAGAACCTCAGATTGATACAACTGAATTCAGAAAGCAGTTGTTCAGGCTTTGAGCAGTCGGAAAGATCTCATAAATGGTGTGGGTGGTTGTGGAGATTAATGTGGGTTTATTGGCGGCATGGGCCATAACGGTATCCCTCCACTAGGACTGAGCCCTCGAGGTCCTAAGCTTAATTGAGGTGGTAATTAAGATGGACATTATTGTGGGAGCTTCTTGACTGTTTCCTGGGATGATTGTTGATCGATAAGCACTGATGATCCATTGCCTATAAAAAGGTGTTTGCAGAACTGGGAGGGGCCTTTCCTCAATGCAGAACATGGATCCTCAACCCTCAGGAAGTCTCAGAATTCTTTCCCATTTTTTCCTCTCTGGGGCATCATCGGTGGAATCCAAAGGGGGTCTTGAAGACAAACTGCAACACCTATGGGCTATTGATGCTGATGTGGTGCTCGTGCCATCGTGATTTGTGATTCCCTTGTTTATCAGGTTTTTGTGGTGACTTTTCTCCCTTAACCTTTTCATAGTGCAGGGGCAGTTCCTAGACCCATTATCATCCAGAAACCTCCCTTGTGGTTGTTCTGGATGGGGCATTGTTCCTAGTGGTCTAATGGTGGGGGCAGATGGTCCGGATGCTTTTGATCGGATTTCCATGTTTTTGGCCCATCTAGATGCATTCCAGGCAGACTCAAATTATTTCCAGGGTCCCCTCGTGGTGCTCAACCACTGTCTTCTGCATATTGTTGAGTTGTCAGAACAGCATTTGGAGGAGGTCACACTGGCTCAAAATCTTGTTGACATGTTGTCATCCTTGATCAATCAGGTGAAGGGTGGTCCTAATGTTCAGTCCTTGGGTGGTGTTTGTTCCTCGGGGACCAGGGGAGTCTCGGGTAAGCCTGTCGAGTGACTCAGTCATGGGAGGTGGATGCTTGGTGTGGGGGGTCTGTTGGGTGGGAGGTCCAGGGAAGTGGAGGTTAGGAGGATAAGCCTCTGGTGCTGGTTCAAGCAGGAACTGTTTTTCATTCTGATCGGGTTGGTTCCAATCAGGGCCTGGGACGTTCCATGTTTGTAGTAAATAGATTTGCTTGTATAATTTTGGGTTGTGAGTTCCATGTGTGATAGTAGATGGCATCGGGGTGGTTTGGGGGAGAGGTGTTTGGATTCCTAAACCGATAGTATTGTCTCCAGATGTTCTCCCCTTTCCTAGGGTAGATATCCTATCATCTGCCTAATTCCCATGGTCGGGGTCATGGTGGTCATGATGTTTGTGGTGGTCATGGTGTTCATGGTGGTCATGGTGTTTGTGGTGGTCATGGTGTTCGTGGTGGTCATGGTGTTCGTGGTGGTCATGGTGTTCGTGGTCATGGTGGTCATGGTCATGGTGATCATGGTGTTCATTTCACTGGGTTGTCACCTGGATGGCGGTGGTATCGTCAGGATTTGGAGGATGTCCTGCAGCTTTGAGTCTCGGTTTGAACCGTGTTAATAGTTCAGCTTATTTTAAACATGTTATCAAGAAGGGTTCTAGTCTAAGAGAATCTACACATGGTACCATTTTGTCTAAGGAATTCCACAATGGTCAGGGTTCTTCCTGAGCAGAGTTTTTTGGAGGGTCGGATTGAGTGCTGAGTGAAAACTGCTGGCTCCATGGCATCAAGAATCAGTTAGGATGAATATCTAAACAAGTAGTACTCAATTCCCTGTCAATCGATGGATCATAGTGGGTGAGCGTATGGTGTCCTTGCAACTAGAATTCTGATGGAGTTTGGAGGGTCAGAGTTTGGAGGGTCGGAGTGTTTCTGAAGAAACAGGTCGAAATCTTTTCGACAATTGGTCACGGGTGGTCATATTCCTGAAAAGATTGGATGCGTTGTTTGTTTTACTTTCTTGGGCACAGTTGGTGTTCAATGCAAACAGCTCATGCCGGAGTCGGGGGCCTAGCTTCTTATTTCTCAGTTTCCAAAGTGTCTGAAGTTTCGGACTCCTCTTTGACTTCATCTGTCATGGAGGCTGTGCACCCTTTAGTGACTGTGGTGGCAGATCTTGGGCATTCCTTAGCTGAGTGGCCTGATCTGCCACAGAAGAGGCAGAGGTTTTGTTTGAAGCAGCTTTGCCATTCTTGCAGTGTAAGTTTTCCGTCTTTTCCAATTTTGGATGAAAGATCTGTAGTAGTCCTGCTGTCACTGGATGGGGTTGCAGGTTGGCCTGAATTGGCCATCTTATTGCCCATGTTAGGGGCCGAATATGTGGTCATGGGGTCCTCCCTCTATCATAGGGGCAGTTGAAGTTCCAGGTAGAGGGGGATGGATGCATGGCAGGCAGATGCCTTGGTGATTGTCTGTAGGGCTTGTGAACATGTGATAGGTCTCATGCTTTATGACAATCAGGAGTGTGAGTACAAATATACTTTTAAATCTGCATGCCAGCACTTAGCTAGAGGCTTCCGGAAGGGTTTTCGGAGGTTTCAAATGATTTCCGAGGGGGGGTTCATACTCTGGAGGCAGAGGGACTAAAGGTTGCAGATTCACGATTGGAATCGGAATGGGTGGAAAGACGGGAAGCGCCGGGGGTCTAGGACTGTTCACGGTATAGGGTGGTTCAAGTGGTTTGAGGTCGCAGGGACTTGGCTTCAACTTATGTATTGCGCCCTCCTCGATTGTCTGTCTCTAATTTCGGAAAGTCAGAAAGTTTACCAGAACTGAATCAGAAACTTCAACGCAGAATTAAGTCAATATTCGTACTGGCAAATAGTCCAGTCAACTGGTGACTTATATACATGTATCTAGTCTTGTACTATCTTTGCCGAGTAAAGACAAGGGGGGAAAGGGAGTACAAGGGGCAATACAGAACAACGAACAAGGGGCAATACAGAACAACGAACAAGGGAGTGAGGTACACGATGATCCTGCACATCATTTATCAAAGGAGCGGAACCTTGGCTTTGGAATCTTTGGAGGTTCGGAAACATGGAACCTCGGGTTGATACAACAGAATTTGGAAAGCGGTTGTTCAGGCTTTGAGAGGTCAGAAAGATCTCGGAAACAGTGCAGGTGATTGTAGAGATTAATGTGGGTTTATTGGTGGCGTGGGCCATAACACCCACATTCCTTATTCCACATGTTGCTTCTTAAACCTATATAAGTAGGGCATGCATGTATATATTTCCTCATTCTGGGTATCGACTAGGCTTAGGCCCTTCTACCTTCTCCTCCTCTGTTAAGTCCTCTACTCGGGCCAGCATTATTGGCATCCTCCCAAGTACCCTGTCTGTTGCAAATCAGTGGCACGCACGGAAGAGTAGGGTGCAATGCATGAGTACGTTGAAGCCAAAGCCACTACTCCTGGCCTGTAGGACTTGACCATTCCCTTCCAACATCTCAGCATTCCTGAAGCTTGACAGAATCCAAACCTGAAGATGCACCTGTCAAATGAGTGTGCAAGGCTAGCCAGTGTGTCCGTGACATTTTAGAAGGACATGGCACTTCATCTTACCAATCATCTGACCCCATCATTGCTCTTGGAATCCAGCTCCCTACCACTATAGATCAAGAAGTAATTCATGAGGGAGAGGGATCAGCCGATTGGATGATGATAGTGGAAGGAATTGAAGAATATGCACTAGTTTCTGAAATGAGTGAAGTTGAGGCTATTGAGCCTAGGTCTCTAAATGGAGCAAAACACTGCCCCAACTGGGAACTATGGGAAAAGAAAATATTTGAAGAGTTAGCACTACTCAAGGAAGCCAAAACTTGGGAACTCACTGTACCACCAGAGGATGCAACCATTGTCAGCTCCAAATGGGTTTTCCACATAAAAAAGGATGCAGCAGGAAATGTCATCTGCTATAAGGCCCACCTCATTGTGCAAGGCTTTTCCCAAGTCCCAGGTGTCAACTACTTTGCTCCTGTTGCCAAGCTTGCCTCGATCCATACTGTACTTGCATTGGCTGCTGTGAAGGATATGGAGATTCATCAGATTGATATAAAAGGTGCATACTTAAATGGAGAATTTACCGATCAGGAAACCATCTACATGGCCCAGCCCCCTGGTTATCACGCACTGAACTCTGCTGGAAAGGTGTGCCATCTTAAAAAGACACTGTATGGATTGAAGTAGTCAGGAAGAAGATGGTATCAAAAGCTTGTTGAAATAATGATCACTTAGCTTTTTCATGATACGATATCGACCAGGCTGTGTTTTTCCAACAAAATGGTCAAGGCTTCATCATTGTCCTAGTCCATGTTGATGATTGTACTATAGCAGTGACATCTATACAACTCATTGGTCATTTCAAGACAAAAATTGCTAAACAAGTAGAAATAACCAACCTTTGAGAACTACATTGGCTGTTAGAAATTGAAGTGAAGCGCAATCAAGAACAACATACCATTCATTTCTCCCAGCAATCCTGATGGCAGGGAAGGTCTAATAAGACTGATAACTGACACACAGAGCAACAAGTGCCTTTGGGGCTTGTCAATATGGATGCTAAGACATGTATATAACAAAGTAACTACTAACCTTTGGGGCTTGTCAATATGGATGCTAAAGACAAGGCCCAAAGGTGCGCAATGGTGCGTCGTTATGGGCGCTTATTTTAAGCGCCAGAGAACGCACATGCAAAAGAGAAAAGCATAAAAGAGAACCAAAGATGCAAGTGCAAAACACAAATGCAGGGGAATAAAATCATGACCTAACAAATCCTACATATCCTCCATCCTCCATTGCTTTAGCCTAGATGAGTTGAAGCCCTCATCGACACCTATGCAAACTGGGCTACTGCTGTCCAGTTCCCAGACACCCAAAACCACTGCTGAATGGGCTCAAATGTGGACACTCCATATCACAAGGCAATCAGGTCATTGATGTATGCCGCCTTAGGTACGCATCCTGATATAGTGTTCCTGTCCAGAGATTGTCCCAATACTCAATGAAGTTTGGGCCTACACATTGGAATGCTGTTAAGAGAGTTTTTAGCTACTTGAAAGGTATTAAAGAATTGTGGTTGACTTATGGGCAGACCCAGACAAGATTGATGGGATATGCCGATACAGATGGAAGTATGGCCAAAGATAGGCATGCCATATCTAGATACATGTTTATCATCAATGGTGGAGCTGTGTCCTGGAGCACAAAATGTCAGTCAATCATATCATTATCAACAACAGAGAGTGAATATGTAGTTGCTGCACATGCCGCAAAGGAAGCCCTCTGGCTATGGTCCCTTATTGAGTAAGTTTTCGACAAAAAATGTTCCCAACAATGATGTTGTCTGACAACCAGTCAGCCATTGCGCTCACAAAAGATCATCAGTATCATGCATGTACAAAACATAATGATGTACATTACCACTTCATCCATTGGATCATTGAAAAGGGGGCAATTTGTTTGGTCTATTGCCCGACCAATGACATGGTCACTGACATGCTAACCAAAGCATTGCCATAAGGTAATGCATGTTGGGATACACTGAAGTCCCCTTTCATGTTTCTAGTTGATATGGCTGGTATTTGACCAGATATGACTTGTTTTATGTATTACATCTTCAATGTATTGATCTGAGTTTGAATTTGGCTTACACAATAACACAATTTTCACTTTTGAGCTCCAACAGGTTATAGGCCCCTGTTATGGACCATACAGCCAAACAAACCCACATTAAACCCCACAACCACCCGCACCATTTCCGGGACCTTTCTGATCGACCAAAGCCCGAACAACCGATTTCCGATGGTCCGAAATACATTCCGAGGCCCCACAATTCCGACCCCCTGTAGTCCGCGAATCCAACCCTCCGAAGACTCCGAAAATCAAGGTTCCGTTACAATTGATAACCGACGTGCAGGACTATCGCGTACCTCACTCCCTTGTTCTCCCTTGTATTGACCCCCTTGTACTCCCTTTTTCCCCTTGTTTTATGACCGTCAAAGATAGTACATGGATAAACCACATGTATATAGTCTTCCAGTCGACTAGGCTGTTCGCTAGTACGAATATCAATTTAGTCTCCTACCAGTTTCTGATTCATTTCCGGTAAACTCCTGCCTCCTTTTCTGAAATTAGGGACAGACGATCGAGGAGGGCGCAACACATATAAGTTGAAGCCAAGTCCCTTCGACCTCGAACACCTCAGTGACCGGATTGAACTATTCCGCGACCTACCCTAAGTTCCTGGCGCCTCCGTCCCCGTCCGTAGTCCTTCCGACTTCCGTCTCGGTCCTCGGCCCCGTTATGGACCTCCGCGCTAACCCGGATAACCCTTCCGGAAGTACTAGCTAAGCGCCTGACACGCGGACTTAACAGCCCCACACTGTATCTATAGACATCTACACAACACCACCTATCATGTTTTGTACTTATCTAGGCCCTCTGTCATTGGCCAGCAATTGATCCCAGATCAGAGCCCATCTAGGCACTATAAAAGCACCTTAACAACCACACCAACTTCTCTTTTTTTGCCCTATTACAGCTCTCCTTTCCCTTTCCTTCCCCTCAGCTTCTCCCAGCAGTTGCTCAACAACCTCCTAAGGACTTCAGCCAGCCAGTGGTAGGACAGGATCCCTCAAGATAGCAAGAAGCTCTTTATCATGAACATCATAGTTGAGTTCAGATTTAGGCACATTAGAAAGGGAACACACTTGCAGGTTCTTTTTCCTTCAGTTTATCTTCTAATTAGTTCTATTTCCATGAATTTGTCAGGACTCAGTACTACCAAGGGTACTGTCGGAACTGGCCAAGTCCTGCAGGCCAGTCAGGGTGGCTTGGCTTCAATATACTCGTGCGTTGCACCCTGCCTCCTGTGCGTGCCACTAACTTGTAACGAGAACAGATACTCAGGCGAATGCTGAGGATGTCGGCCTGAGCAAGGACTTCTGAACAGAAGGAGGAGAGTAGGGAGGAGTAAGCCTAGTTGATACTCAGACTGAGGAACTATGTACACGTATCAACTACTTATATAGGCTGAGAGGCAGAATGTGGAATAAGGGTGGCATAAGACATGGAAAAAAGAATAAGGTATGAAGACCATGTGGAGGTATAGTCCACAACCATTAGAATAGAATAATAAGAGGGTAAGACAATGAAATATAAGCGGTGAGATTGTGGGAAAGGAATAGAAAAATAAGGAATGGCTGAGAATAAAACAATAGGGCCATGAGTGAGTGGCAGGGAATAGTGAACGTCCCATGGGTAAACGAGTGAGGGGGAAAGGAAGAGAGGGTAGGGATGACAAGGAATAGGGGTTAGGGAAAAGGATAATGAACTGGTGATAAACCGGGTATACCGAACTGAAACCGTATGCCATGGAATGATGTGAGTGGGGGTCAGTTGGTCGGTACTGCCGAATAAATCAAAGCACGATATATGGTTGTGACAGTATCCCCCCCCTAGCGGCTGAACCCATGAAGCCGATAGGCAGTGTGAGGTTCGCGGGTAAAAATGAGGGCCGGGGGAGGCGACTGTATTGGAGGGGGCTGTTACGATAGTGAAAAAGACGTATTCGTAATATATTGTAATCTCCCAATGGCGAAGT
>QLPG01021987.1:0-12292 GCA_003314385.1 Gomphus sp. MG54 | reverse complement strand
AGTCTATATATTATAACAACAATAAGATAAACGAAAACGGAGTACAAGAGAAATATACATTGGTGTTACAATAAGACTATTGTTCGACGAAAAAGGAAGATGTCCGAGGTCTGAGGGTAACGATGCTGGTTGGACTTGGAGGTGGGAATGTAGGGTCGGACTTGGTTCAGAGTAGGGTCCTTTTGTAGCACCCTATGTCAGATGTCCGAGATGTCGGAGTTATATAATGGATATAACAGTGCCCCCCTGTTAGGACCGAGTCTTGAGGTCCTGGCGCCTAATGGTGATGGAAGTGACCGTGGGAAGATTAGGTGATTAGGTGTTATGATAAGGTATATAAGGGGGGACCCTTTTTCATAGTAATTCGACTATGCCTTCGCCATTCCCCATCCTAGACGACGAGGCTATCCTCGAGAGGACATTGCGAGAGGCTTTGGAGCAGCTTGAGAAGGTCCGAGCTGAAAAAAAAATGCAAGGCTGAGGAGGAGGCTGAGAAGCAATGGAAGGCTGAGGAGGAGGCCAAACAAAAAGCAGAAGAGGAGGCCCAACGAAAAGCGGGGAGGAGGCCAAACATAAGGCGGAGGAGGAAGCCAAATGGAAGGCGGAGGAGGATGCTAAAAGGAAAGCTGAAAAAGAGGCCCAAGAAAAGGCCGAAAAGGAAGCTAAGGAGAGGGTCGAAAAACTCCGAAGGGAGAAAGAAGTCGAGAGGCTTCAACGGGAGGCCCAGAAAGTCCATAGGAGGATTCCCCATAAGAAGACAGTGAAGAGTCCAAAAACGATCTTGGAGTTATCGACAATTGTGGAGGACATTCCTCAGCAAGGGGGTTCTTCGGGGGTTGGGACTTGGGGACCTTCCCCAGACTTGCAGGAGCGGGGTTTGGGTTTGACTGAGCGGGAAAAGGAGCGAATCCACACCTTAGAGAAAAAGGAGGCCCTCCTGATTGCTCGGGCTCAGAAGGCCCACGAAAACACTCGAATGAGGGCTGCAAGATTGGGCGGTACCGAGGTGGGTCTCGGACCATTCGAATCATCTCAGAGATTGCTGATTAGTCTGCACCCGGACTTGTATCGACAGTCTTCCAAGGGCATATCCGAAGGTTGGAGGATGGAGCCTGGCCGGACGTGCCTTCATTGTTCTAATCGGGGGGACCCTTGTGTATGGCCCTCTTCAGGGAAGGGGTCTTCTTGCTTCGCCTGTGCTAATTGGAAGGTGAAGTGCAAGGAGAAGGGTGATGGGGAGGAGGAGACAGGTGCTAAGGGGAAGAGAGGAAGGGTTCCTTCGGAGAATGGTGCAGGTCCGAAGCCGAAGAGGCAAAAGGTGGAGGTAGTGATTGAGGGGCCATCTCAGGGTCCAAGCACCTCCAGGGTTGATTTGAGGGAGGTGGTTGAAGAGCTACGGGGGTTGAGGGTGGATGTGCGAGGCATCCAGGAGGAGAACCGGAGGATTGCCGAGGCCCTGGTGCATATGAATGACCTCCGCATTCTTGAGCAGGCTCGGTGGTATAACTGGTTGCAGAAGACAGATGAGTGGTGGGGGAGTTCTCCGAGGGAGAACTGGGTGGGACCTCCGAAGGGTAAGGGGAAGGAGAAGGAGGAGGATAAGGGGAAGGGCAAGGAGAGGGAGAAGGAAGATGAAGGGGGTTCAGGGGACAATGGGTTGGACCCGGATGACGCGCCTGGGTCTTTGGAGTAAGAATTGTATTTTTGAAATTTATTTTTTTTGAATCTTGAGATTGAGTGAAAATGTCTAAGTCAGAAGAAGTGAACTATCGGTCTGAGGTGAGGGTCCGAGGTGAGGGTCTCTAGGACATCACCAAGGGACCTGGTTTGTCAGGGTAGGCTCGGTGGAAGTCGGAGACTACTTCGGAGGCATGGTCAAGTTCATTGGCTGGCAGCCAGGATGTTTCATCCATGGTGCCTTCATATCTGGACCACTTGACTAAGTATTGTAAGGGGCATTTTCTTCTTCTTCCATTGATCTTAGAGTCAAGGATCTCGGAGATCTCGTATTTGGGTTCTCCGTCAATGATGACTGGGGGTTGGGGTGGGAGTATGTGTTTGGGGAAGGTGTTCGGAGTTGACGGTTCAAGCATTGAGATGTGGAAGACTGGGTGGATGGCTCTCATGCTTTTGGGGAGTTGCAGGGTGAATGAGATGGTTCTGACTTGTGCAATGATTTCAAAGGGACCTAGGAATTTCTCTGCTAGTTTTTTAGAAGGTCTCGTAGTTCAGATGTTCTTGGACTTAACGAAGACTTTGTCTCCAATTTTGAAGTCCGGAGGGACCGCTCGGTGACGATCTGCAGAGGCTGAGTATCGGGTCTGGGCTTCAGATATAGTCTTTCGGAGTTGTTGGTGCAGGTCGTCCAAGTCGACTACAAATTCGTGTGCCCAAGAGGAAGCAAGGTCGTGTTTGGGGTGGAAAGTGATGTTCAGATGATAGCCCTTGTTGGCATAAAAGGGGGAGATTCCCGTCGTTGCATTGGGGGCATTGTTGTATGTGAATTTGGCGATGGGTAATAGTTTGGACCAGTTGTTTTGCTGGTAGTTGCAATACACTCAGAGGTACTGTTCGAGGGTTTGATTCATGCATTCAGTTTGTCCATCTCCTTCAGGGTGATATCCGGAGGTGAAGTGAAGCTTCATGTCCAGGGCCTTTCTGAGGGAGCGGAAGAAAGAGGAGACAAACTCAGATCCTCGGTCCGAGGTGACCTGTGATGGTACTCCATGCGTTGAGAATACATGGAGGACAAATAGTCTGGTGAGGGTTGGAGTGGTGATTGTGTCAACGGTGGGGATGAAAAGGGATTGCTTTGTTAGGCAGTCTACAATGACGAGGATAGTGTTGTAGCCGTCCAAAGTGGGTAGCTTTTCTATGAAGTCCATGGAGATGGAGTTCCACAGATGTTTGGGGATCGGGAGTTGTTTGAGTAGTCCATAGGGGCGGTGTCTCTGTGGTTTGGACCTCATGCATGTAGTGCAAGATTTAACATAGGACTTAATGGAGTCTCGGAGTTCGGGCTAGACATAGTCTCTAACTCACCTCCTCAGTATAGTCAATAACTGAGGAGGGAGGCTTGCGCGGGTCATGTCTCACCCGCATATACCTTGCAGCCAGCCCTTGACCCTATCGAAGGTTTGAGCCAGGCTGCCGGTTCCAAATTCAGGGAGCCGGCCACGCTAGTCGCGTCGTGCGTGGACAAGCACCCGTAAGTAGCGTACATAGTAGAATATGAATAACTCCCTCAATAATGAGGGTAAAAATACAAATAAAATTGAGAAAAATTCAGGGTTCAAAAGCGCCCTGAATGATACCGAAATCGATATAATATTACAGTATATTGAGGTTGGTCTCTCAGGGGTGAGATGCTAGTTTGCACCCAACAGCTGCCATGATCGGGGACATAGATTCTTTTATCGAGGAGGAGGAGTTCATCCTCGGAGATGGTCCATCGATCGGTGAGGTCGTCCATTCAGGAAGAGGCTGTGGGGTCTTCTTGGAGTGAGGTTCGGATGTCTTTATGGAGTTGTTCTACATCCATGATCATTGCGGCTCGCATTACCAGAGTGTACAAGGAGGTGGCTCGGAGTGACGATACAAGTTGTTCCGTTGTAAATACTGGTCAGAGGTTGTGCGGATTGATCTTGGCGTAGTCGCTTCCTCCCTCTTTAGGGTAGATGTCCCATCGTCTAGTCAGTGTGTCAGGTTTAGCACCGAGGCGACCGGGTCAGAAGCAGATTACCATGTTGAACTGGGAGAGATATTTGGACCATCAGACCTGCCGACGGGTGAGTAACTTGGTTGTTGAAAAATATTCTAAATTCTTGTGGTCGGTGACAACATCGATCAGATCTCCTGAACCCTCTAGGTAGTGTCTCCAGGTCTTGAAGGCTTCAAAGATGGCCAGTAATTCTTTGTCATGTACGTCATAGTTTAATTCTGGAGGGGTGAAGGTTCAGGAGTGGAAGGCTATCGGGTGGATGTCGTTGTCTGTTGGCGATATGGTAGAGAGAATTGCTGCGAGGGTGTAGTCCGAGGCATCGGACTCGACAATGAGTTGAGATTCCAGGATCCACTGTTGTAGGATAGGTGCCATAGTGAATGCCTTTTTGAGCATCTCGAAGGATGCTCTGCAATTCTCAGTAAAGTTCCACAGAGTATCTTTTCACGTCAGACAAGTTAGCGGTATTGTGATGTCAGAGTAGTTGAAGATGAAGCATCGGTAGAAGTTCGCAAATCTGAGGAGACTGAATGTCTTTGATTTTTCGGGGTTCGGGCCATTCCTGGATGACCTTGACTTTGTTGTCGGCTATGGTCAGGCCCTTTGGGGAGAGGATGTATCTGAGGTACTCCATGGTGTCAGTGTGGAAGAAGCACTTGTCTGCCTGGGCATATAAGTGGTTTGCCCAGAGGCATCGGAGAACTTCTTTGATGTGGTTTCTATGTTCTTCTAGATTGTCGGAGTAGATCAGGATGTCGTCTAGGTATACTAGTACAGACAGGTCTAGGAGGTCGGAGAAGATGTCGTTCATGAATTGCTGGAAGGCAGCCAGGGAGTTGGTGAGTCCAAAGGGCATCACACTCCATTTGAAAGATCCATAGCATGTGCGGAAGGTGGTTTTCCATTTGTCACCTTCTCGGATACGTACCAGTTGGTATGCATGTCAGAGATCTATCTTGGTGAATATTCGGGCCTTTTGGGGACTGTCCAGGAGATCGGAGATTCGGGGAAGTGGGTAGTGATCCTTCTTTGTTATTTTGTTTAGTCTGCGAAAGTCGATCCATAAGCATAGTGATCCATCCTTCTTTTGGGCAAAGAGGACTGGAGTGCCCCCAGGGGAGCATGAGGGTCGTATAAACCCTGTGGATATGTTCTCATCTAAAAACTCTTGGAGGGACTTCAGTTCACTTTCGGAGAGAGAATAGATTGGACCGAATGGGGGTGATGTGCCTTCCTCCAGTTCAATCTTGAGGTCATATGGTCGGTGAGGGGCTAAGGTGTTGGCCCAAGTTTTGCTGAAAACATCTTTGAACTTATGGTACTTGCTTGGGACATTACTCAGGTCTATCGGACCTTCTTCGGAGTCTTGACGGTCGGAGAGGAAGAGCTGGAAGGTTTGTGTATCTTCTATTCTTGATATTTGGGCAAAGACTGCTGCGTTGACTAAGGCAACCTTTGGTGCCACGAGCTGGGGTTTCAGAGGGGGCGGAGGTTCGGATGAGCGCAGAGTCGTAGCTGCTGGCTCGGATGGTACCTGGAGATTAGTTGTGGTCGGAGAGCCGAACGATATACTGCCCAATACCCAGTCAATCAACGGATTGTAGTGGGTGAGCCAGTTGTGTCCGAGGACTGCCGAGCAACTAGAATCCAATGGAGTTACGTAGAACATAATGGTGTGTTGCTCTCCTGTTGGGAAGCGAATGCGGAGGTCGATGGCTTTTCGAATTACGGAGTTGGAGGAGCCATTGAAGAGTCGTAGCAGAATCGGAGTGATGTCGTAGGTTCGGAGTTGATGCTTTGCAGTGTAGTCGGAGTCCAGGAAGCAGTGAGTTGATCCTGAGTCTATTAGAGTGTCGATATACGTGGTTTCAAGGTGGAGACGGATGGTCAAGGAGTTCGGACTGGAAAGAGCAGATGCGTTGAGTCTCATCTCCATTGGTGCATCATTGGGTTTAGCGCAGCCCCTAACTGATGCTGGAGTCGAAGGGCTGCTTAGAGATTTTTTGACTCCGAGGTATCTTCTACTTCAGAGATCATTGCCTCGGTCGTGCTTTCTACAATAGTAGTCGCACATCCTTTGGCAGCGGTGGAGGTTGACTTGGGACATTCCTTTGCTAGGTGACCGGTTCTTCTACAGAACAGGCAGAGGTTGTGCTCGAAACGGCATTGTCGTTCTTGCGGCGTGAGTTTGCTGTCTTTGCCGAGTTTCATGCTCATGTCTGAGGCTGTCTTATTTGGGGTCTGGCTGGGGTTCGGAGGTCTGGTGCTCGTACTTGCCATCGGAGCTGTTGGTGCCCTGTTTCTGTCATACGGACGTTCAAGCACTTTAGATGTGGAGGCTTCCCGAGACATTTTGGAGCGCCTTTCTCAGTAATGGGAGTCGATCGACTGAGATAGTCATCGTAGTTGTAGTAGGGAGTCGGGCTTTCCTATGCGGCCGATTTCGTCTTTGATCCTATTGGATAGGCCGTTGTAGTATTGATGACAGAGTGCGGAGTCTCTCCACTGAACGCGAACAGTGAGCCTGTTGAATTTCACCACGTACTTTGTGATGCGTTGGTTGTCACGCATTCAGAGGGCTTTGAGGTCAGCTTTGGCCTCCCCTTCTGGATCGTGGGGGCTGAAGTTGGCTTTGAGTTCAGAGACGAATTCCTGGTAATCGTAGAGCCAGTAAGGGTTTTCTTCAGAGGAGAGACCAGGTTCGAAGTAGTCCAAGGCAGTGCCAGTTAGGTACGATAGTACATACGTTACTTTGGCACTGTCGGAATCAAAGGCGTCAGGACGGTCTCAAAAGTTTAAGGTGCACTGCACCAGGAATGGCTGTAGCTTCTTGGCGTCGGAGCCATCGAAGGGGTCGGGGTCTCGAATCTTGGTCCAAGCTGATGATTTCTTTGAGCCAGACAGATGTTTGGCTAACATGGGGATGGCTTCTGCCAAGTTGGCTTCAGCATTGGTGTCATCCGAGGGTGACATTAGGTTCTCTAGGAGGGGGTTTGACAAGTGTTCGGATAGTGGGTCTGGGGCTGGTGGAGGGTTTGGTAGTGTATGGATGTCGGGTTCTACGGCAGATAAGTTTGGGGTTAGAGATGCGCGGCGTACCGAAGCTTCCGTAAGTCTTTGAACGGCTCTGATTCGTTCGCTGTGTCTCATAGACGATCAGGAGTGTGAGTTCGAATATACTGTTAGCGTCTGAGTTTGCGTCAGGTCCGAGCTGATGTAAGTCAGTCCGAGTCGTGTGTTCGGAGTCGTAAGGACTTGGCTTCAACTTTAATGTTGCACCCTCCTCGATCTTCAGTCCTTTATTTTGGAGGTTCGGAGAAGGTAAGTTTTTGGAGTTCAAGAGTGAGTGGGAATACAAGTCGATATTCGAACTAAGGTATAGTACAGAAGTCTGGAGCTATTTATACATACGATCCTTATTGTAACTAATTAGGAATGATCAAGAGAACAATAAGATGAATGAAAACGGAGTACAAGAGAAATATACATTGGTGTTACAATAAGACTATTGTTCAACGAAAAAGGAAGATGTCCGAGGTCCGAGGGTAACGATGCTGGTTGGACTCGGAGGTGGGAATGTAGGGTCGGACTTGGTTCAGAGTAGGGTCCTTTCGTAGCACCCTATGTCGGATGTCCGAGATGTCGGAGTTATATCACGGATATAACAAGGTCCCGGAAATGGTGCAGGTGGTTGTAGGGTTTAATATGGGTTTATTTGATGGCATGGGCCATAACAGGTTACCTTTGGGCATTCCGCGACTTTGTGATCACTGGTGGCACAGAGGAGACACAGGTTGTGGTCTATGTGTCTTTGACGTTCGGTCAGGAGAAGTTTGCCATCCTTTCCAAGGGTTTTGGTATACTCAGGTAGGTCGGGCGTTTTCCCGTCTTTGTTCTTGGACGTATCTTTGCTGCTGTTATCATTGCTGTTATGTTGTTGGCGGTTTTCCGAGGTGGATCTGTTGCCAGGCTTGTCCAATCTGATATCTTTTTTCAGCTCATTGCTACCCTCCACAGACTGTTCAGCTTTTTGTTCCCAATACCTCATGTCGATCCTTTGAACATGATTTCAGAGTTCGTCGAGTGTATAGGGTTTGTCGAAATGGATGAGACCATCTTTGATGCGTTTTGGCAGTGCTGTGTATACCTTGCAGAGGAAGGCATTGTCATTGTAGTTAACAAAGGCCATGAGCCTGTAAAATTCCACAAAGAACCGAGTGGCTTTGTGGTTGTCCTGCATAGTTAGCTTTTCCAGGGCCATCTCAGCATCGGCTCTTTCATCCCAAGAGCCAAAGTTGATCTGTAATTCGTCGATAAAAAGCTCCAGGCTGCTGGTCCAACAGGGTTCCGTATTGGGATTACCCGTCAGGTAAGGCTCGAAGCATTCCAGAGCCATTCCTTTCAGGTAGGAGACCTTGTAATTGACTTTTTTCCTATCATTGGGGAATGAGTACGGCCGTAAAAAAAAAACTTGTTCTGTTCTTCTTGGCTAGAAGCCAACACCTTT
Source organism: Gomphus sp. MG54 (assembly GCA_003314385.1). Classification (NCBI taxonomy): domain Eukaryota; kingdom Fungi; phylum Basidiomycota; class Agaricomycetes; order Gomphales; family Gomphaceae; genus Gomphus; species Gomphus sp. MG54. The sequence goes on along the minus strand of QLPG01021987.1, from coordinate 4,064 downwards.
TACTAGATGATGGGATGTCTATCTAAAAAAAGGGGGGGGGTGACTAGCTAGATACACTTCAAACTATGCAATCTCCCCTCCCAAAGTCACCCCTCTCCCCAAACCCCTTCTATTTACTCCCCATCCCGATCTTAATTCCTATCCATCCTGACCCTACATCACCCCAACACACTATTCCCAACTTTATGATCACACCCATTCCTGACATCTCTCTCAATCCACCTATCACTCTCTCTTTCCTTCCATTTATCGCAACCAAATCTGCCAAATATCTTGGCAAATTTCACTTGTTCCTTTCTCCTCTTATGCCTTTTTTCTTTCCTTATTTGAGACGACCTAGGTCCAGGAGTTCGGCGCCGCTTTGCCAGGCGTCAGTTTTCAAACTCCACGTTAACCCTACACTGCGAACTGAGTACGCCGGATTCCGGGACGGGTTGGTGGCCGGCATGGCTGGCATCTTTTGAAACTCAGCGTAAATCCAGCGAAGTAAGTACCTGAACCCGCGGGTAAGAACAATACCCGTTGTGGGTCGCGGGTAAAGTAATACCCGTTGAACCCGCGGATACAGGTACGGGTAGGCACAAAATACCTGGGGGTTACCCGTGCCAATCACTAGAAATAAATGAGGTCTCTTTTTCCCCCTACACTCAAAAAATCCAGCTGTCTTATTTCTTCACATCACACAATCTATCTGCCACAGTTTCCTTTAATGACAGTAGAAAACTATCTCTCACATAGTACTAATTTTGTAGTTAGAGTGCACCATAAGTGCTTGTGCTTCAAGCACTATAATTGATATTCTCTCACTTTCTCTCTCTCACCATGCAGCACACCTTTGGGGTTGTCGAGTTTGTGAAATGAGGTGATCGAGTTGGTGGCAATGCTCTTTTATATACGCTCTAAGTGGTGCCACAAAAGAACATTGAATAGAAAAAGGCCCCGTAGTCAAAAGCGACCGGATTTATATAAAGTCGCTCCCACATATTGCTTAATCTTTTTCTACATAAGAAATACGCAGGATCCTTCTTACTCAGGTTCAAAGCGAAAATTCGACCATACACCAATGGAGATGTTACTACTGTATTTACATCAAAAAAGTACTTTCAGCCACATTTTTGGCTGACCTGCATCATTGCATGTCTGTGGTTTGCGACTTGATAAATACCATCATCAATGTTCGTCAAGCTCAAGCTTGCCTTCATCTCCTGTGCCCTCATCCCCATCCACCAGACTCTGGCGGGCAACGTGGCTCGTGGCGGGAATTGCACAATCTCAAATAACCACCTTGACCCTGCTACACACAAGCTGCTTACGAATTGTGATGACAAGACCTTCTGCACACCTCAAAATACTTGTGAACCGAGGCAATGTAGAAAGGATGAATATCCATTTGGTTACGAGCCAGGGGAGTCACTACCACCTATGTGTCCCCAAGGGCAGTATTGTCCCGATGAAGGAGATGCCTGTAAACCGTTGCTGAGTATTGGTCAGGCATGCCAGTTAAATAGGGATGGTCCGTCTTGTGCATAAATTTCGCAAGCGCAAGCTTATGTTGCGCTCCAGATGAATGTGCTCCTCCGCCAGGTGTCGTGAATCAGGTCTCTGACCCAGACATCAGTGGGCAAGCCCCGATGACAATTGATACCTCCAGTTCGACGAACCCCCACGAATCTGTCTGTTTACATCTCACCTGCATGTGCGTGTTTTGTTCTTCTGCCAGTTCAGCAAATTCTTACATCACTAGGTATGCCAATGCAACCCTGGGAATCCCATGCATCACCGATAGTACTGTTTACGTAGGGTCTGGCCCGGGGGGGGAGAAATTCTCCACCACCGTCCTACGTGATAATTGCGTCAGCCCCGGTTTATATTGTAATACTACAAACAATGTCTGTCAGAACACACAAGCCGTTGGAATGGCTTGTCGAACCGATTTGGAGTGTGAATCCGTGAGCTTAAACCTTTTTTTTTTCGAACTTCATAATCTCACGTACTCCACTAATATAGTACAATTGCAGCTCCCAGAACATCTGTGTGGTACCCCCAGAGACGCCTCTGAAAGTCGCTTTGTGGGAATATATCATGACGAGTGTCACTGTTCTCCTAGGTGACGAGTCATCCAGATCATGTTCGATATCTTATCCCTCAACCGTAATGCAGCGATGTTGGGAACATGTGTAATTCTGGTTCTTGCTCATGAACGCCGTCGGAAACAAAGAAACGCGGAGATACGGGAATGCTATCGGGAACAGCTAGGGTTCGTCACATTTATTCCTGGATTGCAATCACTATAGCAGCCCTCAGATACAGGAGATCTATAATTGCACTTCACGCGGTTGGCACCAAAACCCAAGCAACATCTATCCACAGCCTTCAAAAAACCAACCTGACAGCTTTCCGAAAGGATACTGACCCAGCCAATGTATATAGTGGCTGCGTCGGCGCTCGCAATGTTGCTGATCAAGATAGACGGTAAAAAAAACGTGAGGCTGATATATGTACTCTTGTGAAATTTGTCCATACAAGGTTCCCTCGACAGATGATTACCTGAGAGTCAGACAATCAACCATGAGGATGAATTTTGATAATTGAAACAACGTAGATTTTTGCCTTAGAGTCCATCCTTAGCTCTCCCTAAATTGCTCTTCGCCATTGATAATTCCATAGGAGATTCCTTCTTAACGTCCTCAGTTACCACGACAGGCATAAGGGCAGTATGACTAGTGGGTTCATGACTTTACCTGTTCAATTTTCTTGACTGTTTCCCATTTGGAGTAGCAAAGATAGCTGACTCTCCTCATCTGCCTCAGTTTGGCTCTCTGCTTGAGTGTGGCTATCGGGATGAGTCTGGCTGTCTGGCTGGGTTTCGCTTTCATCCTGCTCTGCCTGTTTCTGGAGGAGGGAATGAGGACCAAAATGTAAGTGATTGTTTTCCATAGTGCCGCCTGTAGTGTGTATTGGACTTTCCGCGCCCAGTGTGATGCGTTGCCAAGCTTCTGCCTCACTGTCCATTATAAGATGAGAATATGCTTGTCTTCCATCAACATCTACATCGAAACTTGCGGAAAATTTGGAAAACAAACGCGCTACCTTGCCATGGTCAACTTCGTCACTGTGAGATTACAATGGGTTCGTCATTATTGAATGGAGGGTTGCGCTTGTGATTAGAGCCTTTTATGATACAATCGGCCCGCAAGAGGTTTGGGAAGAGATAACATTATATATGTAGTCGACTCTTGGCTTTTGTACTTCAAATGAAATGCTACGTATGGTCCAGGGCTTGCTTCGTCATATGGTTCAGTAGTCACCGCTACTGTGTGAGATCCAGCGGCTCTTTCGTTAGGACTATACCTATGAAGCAATGAGATATGCACGTGTCACAACAGATATGGGACGCATGCCACGCACGAAGTGCAATGGCCACCTAATTTTTTTGCCTTTTCGTGAATCCGCAGTATCATATGCTTTGAATGGGACTTCATCCCCAAGCTTGAGACGTGTAATTTCAATCTTTCTTATGCTCAGCGAGCTGCAAAAATAATAGTGAGATATTTGACCACACTTTTATGGTGCCCACCTCCTTTAATATCGAGTCGTTCTTGTTAGCAATGGTGTCATCGTGTCCATAAAAGACACATGGTCGATTGGATCAAGAGCCAAAAGAATAAGGGTTAGAATATCCCTGTTAAGCGAGGAATTGCGAATCTAAAGGGTTTTAGTAGTCGGGAGCTGCTCTTAGTTAACCCCCTTACGCTCGACTGGCTTTGACCCCCCCGAACGGAAGATAGCAGACGCGACGTCGTGTCCGTCGATACTCACGTGCCCAGACGTAGCAATGCGCGTCTTACTGTCATCTTTCCACCATACCGAGAAGTTCTGAGCAGAGATCAGTAAATGAGACTTGAAAAGGACATCGGAGTGACCTGGCCAGCGGTACTGGGGATCCAAGCTGTACACAATGTACCTGTTGTTTTTTCCTAATAAACGGGGAGACGTTCTTCGTCAACAGTTATCCAAGCTGAGGAGCCTTGAGAAGATATGAAGTTCATTATAAATATAATAAT
>QLPG01021984.1:0-11427 GCA_003314385.1 Gomphus sp. MG54 | reverse complement strand
AGTGCATGCACAGAGAGGTTTTCTTGTGTTGCATGTGCTTGATGAGTGAATGGAGTATGAATAGTGTATAACCCATTGACTTGTGGGATCTCTGCTATAGTTTTCCTGTATGGTGCAGGGGAAACAATTTTGCACATATTTTTTTCAAATTGGACCATAAATCCAGCTGAAGTGATGCGGTTGGTAGAGATGAGGGTAAGGGACATTTTTGGCGTATATAGTACATTTTTCAATGTGACTTCTGTCATTTTGTTCCCTAGGGGCAGGTTTATTTTGATATCTCCTCTCCCGATGGCACTTATAGTAGATCCATTGGCTGTACGCACATCTTGGGCAGGTATGTCTGAGAAGGTAATGAAGCTAGACCGATCCGGACAGAAATGTGACGTCGCTCCTGAGTCTATGATTGCTGCATTATTAATGGTTTCTGCAGAGGTAAATGCAAAGTTGTCCTGGGGTATAGGGGCGCTCACAGTACTTGCAGATTGGTTCATGTGAGGTCCATTATTCTGATTATTGTGCCCTCGGTGCTAAGGTCCCTGTCCTTCTTTTCCACCTCTGGGTCTCCAGCAGTCTGATCTGTAATGACCCTTTCGGTGGCAGTTGTAACACTCAATGTCTCCCTTTCCAGGGTTTCATGAATTTGTGTTATTGAACTTTGCAGAAAGGGCAGAATTTTCTCCCTTCTTTGTCAAAAGTTGTCCTATGAGTTGTCTGTGCTTATATTCTTCGGTAATGACTTTTATTAGTCATTTGAGGTTATATCCTTGCCATTCATGCGGGCATTGGCGCTGACTGCAGATAATGTCGGTCGATATGATTCTGGTAGGGATCCTATGAGAATAGCGGTATAGTCTTCATCTTCTACCTTCACTCCCATTCCTGCTAATGATTGCTTCATTCTTCGTAAAGCCCCAAAATGCTCCTTGATATCACTTTCTTCTTGACAGCGTGTTTCATGCATATGTCGGCGGAGGTCAGTTTGCGTCAATTTTGTCTTGTCTTGATGGATTGAACATAGCTCCATCCATATTCTAGAGGCACTGTCAAATTCTTGTACTCGCAAGTACATCTCGTCCGTTATAGTACCAAAGATTTGCTGTTTGACCAGTGAGTTCAAGTAATGATATTCTTGTATTTCTTTTAGATTGTTCTGAATTTCATCAGGGGTCACTGCTCCTCCATTGGGGCTTTGTGGAACTCCAGCTTTATGTTGCATTAGTGGGTCAGGTTCCTTTGCCGTCCCGTCAATATACTGTCTCATGGCGCTTCCTCTTGCATTCACTGCTGTTAATAGTCGGCCTTTATATATGATCCAGTTCGAACTGTCTTCGGCAAGCTGGGGGACATTGAAGAATGACGAGCTGGTAATGGAGGTAGTATCCATTGATTGAGTGGCGGGGCCCATAACCTCTAGAAATCTAAATAATATCTCAGTCGTTGGTAATGCAACTCATAATTCATTAATACCTAAATAATATCTACAGATGCATCAGTACAGCATATCTAGGTTAGAAAAAACTAAATGTCTCACCTCAGTCGTTGGTAATGCGACTGAGGGGAGACAAACTGTCTACTACTCTTTATACTATGACATTGTGGAATATTACAATGGGAAATGCGCAGTGATTGAGACAATGATAAATAGAAGAACGAGAAAAATAAAACAATGAAGAAAAAACAAATGTATCCTATGTAGAGGACACGTCATCGGTAATGCCAGAAATGTCTGATTCCAACAGCTCCATCATCTGTGTCTGTGTATGAGTCTGGTGCAGTTCTGCTGTGCCATCTGTAAGGTTGAAGACAAACAGTTTCTGTTATAGTCACGTGACTCAAGCATGACATCTGTCAAGCCCCGGATACCAAGCTCTGGTTCACTCGGTAGTACCGACCGAACAACCCTTGCCTTTTAGTCCCACACACCAGTGACAAGGCATCCCTCGCCAGTACATGGTCTCAGTCCGGTACATTTGGCTCATCATTTGGTTCACTTTCCTCATCCTGTCCCCTGTATCCTTTGTCATTCCTTCATTCCCCTTCCTTTCCCTTGCCTGATTACCCTCAGGGCATTCACTCTTTGTTGCCACTCGGCAGTGGCCCTATTGTTTTATGTTTCGACCACTCTCTATTGTTCTATTCTCACTCACTCTTTTGTTCTTGGTCATAGTTTATTGTTCTATTCTTGATCATTGTGGACAATACTTCCACATGATTCTTCATACCTTGTTGTTCTCCATTCCTTGTGCCACTCTGTTCCACATCTCACTTATTAGCCTATATAAGTAGCCAATGTATGTAGATGGTTCTTCGTTCTGGAAATCAACTAGGTTTACGCCTTCTTGTCCTCCCCTCTCCTGTCCCAAGTCCTTTACCTGGGCCGACATTCTCGGCACTTTCCCAGGTATCCCTCTGTCCTAAATCGGTGGCATGCATGGGAAGTAGGGCGCAACACACGAGCACGTTGAAGCCATGCCACTATTCTCAGCCTGCAGGACTTGGCCACTCCTCGGCAATCCCGGAGCCTGACAACATCCACCATTTTGCACAAGGATCTGGCAACATTGACAAAAAAATTATTACAAGGCCACAGATCAATGGCATAGAACCATATGTACATAGTGTTGGTTTTACTTTTTTTTTAAAAATCACTATTACAAATGTAGTATATCCAAACTTTCAAACATCTTCCCAAAATTCATAATCACATTTTTTAAGCAGTCTGACACTGTCAAAATTTTTGCACTGACATAATCACCTATATAAGGAAATATTCCATATATAGAAAGTCATTCCCACTGGTAATAGTGACAGTCCAGGGTGTCTGTTGCTATCAAAAATCTACTAGAACATGCCTAAACTCAAGAGAAGCTGGACAGTGTCTAACCTTAAGACCTATGCCATCAAGGTTTGACCTTTTAATCTGTTCAGGATGAATTGTTGACAAGAATTTCCCTACAGAAGCAGAAAATTGTACAACCTGATTCAGATAGGGAGGAAGCCTAAAGCCATTTATTCAGTGGGGTTTTCTCACAAAGCCAAAATTCATCAGCATCCACTTTGTCTCAGCTGTCAGTAGACAATGATGTCCCAGTGTATGACCTCATTGGCCTTGAAAAGTGGCTTGAAAAAGGGAAAAAACAATTGGCAAATTTGTTTAGATCACAAAACAGTAACAAAACTAAGCAACAAGGACCATACAAGAAAAAAGGCACAGTCCAATCTATACAGACACAACAGCACAATAAAAAGAAGCAATGGGACTGGACAGCAAAAATGCAAGATGGTATCAAGCTTTGGTTACTGACGGACTTTGATACTGCCGAGGGGTGCTGTCGAAAGGTCGGGCGGACTATGGCCAAGTCCCCTCCAGCCAAGAGTAGTGGCATTGGCTTCAATGTACTTGTGCATTGCATCCTACTTGCCATGCATGCTACCAATTTGCAACAGATAGATACTTGGGAGGATGCTGGTGATGCCAGCCTGAGTCGAGGACTTAACAGAGGGAAAGAATGTAGAAGGGCCTAAGCCTAGTCGATACCCAGAATGAGGAAATATGTACATGCATGTCCTACTTATATAGGTTAAGAGGGGACATGTGGAATAAGGAATGTGGAACAACAAGGTATGCAGAGCATGCGGTTATTGTCCACAATGAGTAAAATTAGAACAAGGAATGTAAACCGGGATAAAACAATAAACAATAGGATAATAGGGAATGGGTCAAGGACAGGACAATAGAGAGTGCATGACTATACACAAGGGCTGTGCACAAAGATAGAACATGGACAGGAAGTCCCAAGGTGAAGCAGATTGAGGAATGGGCAAATGGTGTAGTAGACATGCCGAGCCTAGAATGGCATACCAAGTGACATGCATGCAGCATGGACACTTGTACGTGGACGTAGAATGGCTGCTCAGTTGGCACTGCTGAATAACCAGAACCTTGGTACATGTACTTGACAGATGGAGGTTTTGGTAATATATGTGTTTGTTAAGATTGCATATCCGGTACTTAGCTAGTATTCTAGAATTGTTTCTGAGGATTCCCAATGTCCTTTGGAGTTCTGTGTTTCTGGGGTTTTTGGATTACGGAGGTCGGTTTGGGTGGAGGGATGGAAGGATGGAAGTACACGGGGTTTCGGACTGTTCGCGGTTTAGGTAGATCAACTAGTCATTTGAGTGGTGCAAGGTTGCAAGGACTGGCTTTAACTTATGTGTTGCACCCTCCTCAATCGTCTGTCCCTAATTTCAGAAAGTCGGAAAGTTACTGGAACTGAATTGGAACTATGATGCAGAACTAATTCAATATTCGTACTGGCAAATAGTCCAGTCAACTAGTGGCTTATATACATGTGTGTCCTTGTACTATCTAAAGACAAGGGGATGGGAAAAATACAAGGGTCTAAATGGGGGGTGAGAACAAGGGACGAGGTACACGTCGGTTTAAGGTTGTCTAAGTGCGGAACCTTGTTTTCCAAAGTTGTAGAAAGTGTCGGGGTCAGATGCCATGGTTTTCCAGTTGGGTTCGTGGAAAGTGTTTCAGAGAGTGGTCTGAGTTGGTTCATAACAGTATCCCCCCTTTAGGGCTGAGCCCTCGAGGTCCTATGTCTGTTGAAGCAGTGATTAAGGCAGATATAATCATGGGAGTGTTTGTGGGCACCTTGTAGCTTGTAGGTGCCAGTATCCGTTTGCCTATAAAAGGGGGTTCCTCAGCATTGGCAGGTTTTCCCTCAATGGATGACACAAGTTTGCAATGGACAGAAAATTCTGAGGCTTCCTCCTGATCCTTCCTGAATGGGGGGTCCCCAGTGGTTTCCCAGGTGGTCCAGGAAAGGGCCATGTGGCATTTGAGGAGTATCGAGGATGAACTGGTGGTCCTTTGGGCTTGTGCTATCGGAGATGGTTTCCCTTCCGGTAAGCAGGTTCCTTGGATGTTCCTCTTCTTAGATAACCTCTTCTTCTTTGTATGAGCCTGGTCAATTCCCCATCCCTCAACCTCCCAGAAGCATCTCCAGTGGTCGCTCTGAGTGGGAGCCCTTTCTTAACAATCTTGAGACCTGGCTGTCGGCCCAGTGGGCTTGACACCTGGGGCTTGTGACCGCATCCACTGATGTACCTGGCAGATGGTTTTTGGAGCTGGAGGATCCAGGTACTTTTGATCAGAATTCCACATTTGCTGCTCTTCTAGACCAGGTCCGGGAGGAGGTGGTCCAGTCCTGGGGTGCTTTGGAGGTGGCTGGGGGTCGTTTGGACATTTTGGCATTGATGATGAAAAACCATCCGGAGGAGATGGCGCGGATCGTGCATCTCTCATCCCTTTTGTCGTCGGTAGTTGAGGGTCAGGTGGAGTCTGGGTTGAGCATGCCACTCGTGGGGTTCATGGTTCCCAATAATAGCGAAGTATCTGAGGATCCTGTCCTCTAATATGTGTCTAGCTTGAATGATTAAAATGGCTTTATTGTTTGACAAGTTATGGTGTCTGGTCGGTAGTTTTTGCCTCTACGGGCCTGGTTTGAGTGGGTATGCATGGTGAAAGTCGGAGACTACTTCCATAGTGTGTGTCAACTCTGTTGCAGGAAGCCAAGAGGTTTCTACTTCCGTTCCTTCATACCCTGCCCATCTAACTAGGTATCTGAGTTGACAGCCATGGCATCAGTTGATCTTTGAATCCAGGATTTCCACTATTTCATATTCTGGCTCCCTGTCAATTTCGACTGGTGGTTGAGGGGGTATCGTTCGACTGGGAAAGGTGTTGGGGGTTGATGGTTCTAGCATGGATACGTGGAAGACAGGGTGGATCGACCGCATGTTTTCTGGGAGATGGAGGGTGTAGGATACTGGTCCCACCTGAGCTATGACTTTGTAAGGGCCTAGGTATTTCTCGGATAATTTCCGGGGTGTTCTCATGGTCTGGATGTTGTCCGATTGTTTTCTTTGGAGGGTTGGAAGGACATCGTGTGGGGGCTATGGTTTCTAGTGGTTTTGGGGGGTCGGATGGTGATGGAGTTTTGAACAATATACTACCCAATGCCCAATCAATTGATGGATTGAAGTGGGTGAGCCAGTTATGTCCTAGTACTACCAAGCAGCTTGAGTCTAACGGAGTTACAAAGAAAGTTATGGAGTGTTGTTCCCCTTGGGAGAACCGGATTGGGAGCTTGATGGTTTTGTGTATCGCAGAGTTTGAAGAGCCCTCAAAAAGTCTCAGCGGGATTGGTGTTATGTCATTGTACTTGAGGTTGTGTCTCAATACTAGTTCTGAATCGAGGAAGCAGTGTGTTGACCCTGAGTCAATGAGGGTCTTCAGGCTGTGGCCTGGTAGGGAGTCAGAGGTCAGGTGAATGGTCAGCGAATTGGGGCTTGTGAGGGCGGATGGGTTGAGCCTAAGCTCTGTTAGTGCGTTGATGGTCATAAAGCCTCCTGTGGTCAGTTCTGGTGTTTTCTCAAATTTTTTTGCGGTAGCACATTCCATGGAAGCTGTGGAGGAGGGTTTGGGGCAATCTTTTGCTACATGGCCTTCCTTTCTACAAAAGAAACAGAGGTCGTTTTCAAGACGGTGCTGTCATTCTTGCGCGGTGAGTTTTCCATCTGTGCCGAGTTTGTAGGGTGCATAAATGCATCTCACCCCTGAGAAGACATACTCAATATATTCTATTTTTGTACTGATTTTGGTATCATATTGTGCGCAATTTAATTCTAAAATTTTTGATATTATTTCTGTATTTTTATCCTCAAAATTGAGGAAGCTATTGTATTACTACATGTACACTACTTACAGGTGCTTGTCCACGCACGACACAATGCATGTGGCTGGCTCCCTGGATAGGGCCCAGTAACTTGGCTCAAACCTTCAATAGGGTCAAGGGCCGGTTACAGGGTATATGCGGGTGAAACACAACCTGTGTATGCTTCCCTCCTCAGTGATTGACTACACTGAGGAGGTGAGTTGTATAATATTATGTACAGAGCCTCAGGGCTAATTTCTCTTTTATTTCTTTTGTAAGATAAAATACTTAGGTATATTTTCCGAATATATAACAGTGATTGACTACACTGAAGAGATAAAATACTTAGACTGCCTAAAGAAGTTCTCAATCCTACTGTATATTTGCTCATAATCTCATCAGGGTTATGGGCCCCGCAGACCAAACAGAGAAAGTCCCATTGACCATGGGAAGGCTAGCTACGGATGGATCTAACTGGTCCCTGTGGAGAGCTCAACTCATGAGTTATTTCGAGTCCAAAAATTTATTGAAGCATGTAGAAGGCAAAGCCGACCAACCACCAGATCCTCTCACTTTTCCCAAAGCACACATCCTCACAGATGATGAGGAGGTGTCAGGAGTCGGATACTGATGGACTTCGGTACTGCCGAGGGGTGTTGTCGAAAGGTCGGGCGGACTATGGCCAAGTCCTGCAGGCCAAGAGTAGTGGCGTTGGCTTCAACGTACTTGTGCGTTGCGCCCTACTTGCCGTGCGTGCCACTGTATTTGCAACAGACAGATACTCAGGGGGATGCTGAAGATGCCGGCCCAAGTTGAGGACTTAACAGAAGAGAAGAAGGTAGAAGGGCCTAAGCCTAGTCGATACCCAGAATGAGGAAGTATGTACATGCATGTCCTACTTATATAGGTTAAGAAGCGACATGTGGAATAAGGAATGTGGGACAACAAGATATGCAGAGCATGTGGTCGTTGTCCACAACGAACAAAATTAGAACAAGGAATGCAAAGCAGGGATAGAACAATAAAAGACAGGATAATAGAATGTGCCCGAAGATAGGAAATAGGAGGTGCTAGACTATAAGACAAGGCTGGTAACCGAGGATAGTACAAGGACAGGAAGTCCCGAGGTGAAACGGACCGAGGAATATGGATGGCGGATGTACCGAGCCGAGACTGGTATACCAAGTGTTATGTATGCTGCGCGGACACTTGTATATGGACGTAGGATGGTTGTTCGGTTGGCACTGGCGAATAATCGGGACCTTGGTACGTGGACTTGACAGGAGGCCAAGGTAGAAAAGGCTGAGGAGAGACTTGAAAAGTGGCTGGCTAGAGAAGGACTCGTCAAGACCCAAATATTGGCATCTATGTCAGAGTCACTTGCCTTGATGCTAGAGAAGAAAAAGAATGCAAAAGAGATCTGGGACACTCTGGTAACTGAAATGACGAAGAAACCAAAGATGGTCATCACCAGCATCCAGAGACAACTCTGGAATATGAAATGTTTGGAAGATGATGATCTCAGAGAGCACCTTGATAAGGCTCAAGATCTCTATGCAAGACTCAATGAAATGGGAGCTAAGATCTCTGAAGAAGAATTTCTTGATATCATATTATCCTCACTGCCTACTTCCTACAAATCAGTTATGAATGCCCTGAGGACCTCTCTTGAAGAAGTTGGAAAGCCATTGGATCCGGACAATATAATTCAGGTACTTAAATCCCAATATGATAGGTGCAGGTCGATCAAGGTTTCGTGGGTACTGCAGATAAAAAGGTGCATATATGCACCAACTGCAAAAAGCTGGGACACACAGCTGAGATGTGTTGGGCTAAAGGCGGTGGCAGAGAAGGCCAAGGGCCAAGGCCGAAGAAAAGATCCAGGTTCAAAAAGATGAAAGGAAGAGGGAAAGGCAAAGCAAAAGCCAATGTAGCTGATGAAGATGAGTCTTCAGGGGAAGATGACGACAGATCAATGGCATTCATCAATTATGATTGTGCCGCCTTCATCAGAGACAGAACAGGCGATACCATCATCTTAGATACAGGAGCTAGTTCTCACATGACGCCACATAAAAACATGCTTGAGAGCTACAGAAGTTTCCCTACACCATGCATGATTCGAGCAGCCGATCAAAGCAGCTTTGATGCATACGGAAGCAGTCAACTTAAGATAATTACTAGAGTAAGAGGGAAATCAGTCACATTGACATTGAAAGATACACTATATGCTCCTAAAATCGCCTTCACCCTTATTTCCATAGGCCGATGCAATGATGCCAGTAACCGGACAGAATGTTATGGCCCATGCCACCAAATAAACCCACATTAAACCCCACAACCACCCGCACCATTTCCAGGACCTTTCCGATCACTCAAAGACTGAATAACTGATTTCCGGATGTCCAATACATCATTCTGAGGTTCCACGCTTCCGAACCTCTGAAGACTCTGAAGTCAAGGTTCCACTCCTTTGATATATGACACGTAGGATCATCATGTACCTCACTCCTTATTCTCCATTTTATATTGCCCCTTGTACTCTCTTCTCCCCCTTGTCTTTACTCCGTAAAAGATAGTACAAGAACTAGATACATGTATATAAGCCACCAGTCGACTGGACTATTTGCCAGTATGAATATCGACTTAATACTGCATCATAGTTTCCGATTAAGTTCTGGTAAACTTTCCAACTCTCTGAAATTAGGGACAGACGATCGAGGAGGGCGCAACACATAAGTTAAAGCCAAGTCCCTACGACCTCGAACCACCCGTTGACAGTAAAGCAACCAATCTCAACTATGTTCCAAATCAGACTCCGATGGTGCTCATCCCATATCACCTTCACTGTCACCACATCACACAGCCAACCATTCTATTCAGCACTTCGATCTTCAGACTCCTAATTTGTCATCATGTCTTCTTCAGAACTCATTCCCATGCAATGCTACAACACCCAGGACACATGCATCCAGGCAGAACCATTAACATATCATTATCTTCACGTACCCCCACCAGCACATTTCTTACTCAGAAGATGATCCCATCCAATCTACACTCAGTCATATGCGATAGGAGATGTAGTCTATTTCCCAGAAAGTCAAGAACTATACATATTTCTTGGAATGACATCTAGACTAGCATATTGTGATAGGAGTAGAGTGGAATACGAGGCAGAGTTCAGGGCACCATCCCATCCTGATTATCCCACCCACTCCATTCGACTCCTCTTAAACACAAAATGAGAGTGCACGACCATATACCCATTAGTCCTCCTACTCCCAGACCCCTATCCTTGGATTGGATACTGGAGAAATTGCAGAAGATATGTTGCCTGTGACCTGGAAATACTCCGAGATGACTCAGTCCCCTGACTCATCCTAAGGCCCCTCAGGAGTAGTGGAGAAGGTAGTTAGATGTTTATTAGTAGACTTCCTTATTGTTTCTTTTATATGTTTCCCCTTTTCTTGGCATGACTCAGACCTGTTTCCTATTCTGTTAGTCTTTTCTCGTTATTATTCATCATCCTTACCTTTTTGGTTAGTCTCCCCCTATCATAGCCCCTAGCCCCTATTCACGCAGCCTCGATGCTGTACCATTTCTCCAGAGTTTCTCCATAGTTTCCTCTTTTGTATACTTTGTTCTTGTGCTTTGTCATTCAACTGACATAGCCAACCTCTCACATCGTTTTGCATCATTGTGTCAAGTACACGTACCGAGGACTCAACAACTCGGCGGTACCGACTAAAATACTCCATTAATAACCAAGCACGAACCACTCAATAAGTCGCTCTCGGCCGGACGCACATATCGGTCACATCCCTTATTCCTACGCCCACTCCTCACTCCTCGGTCCGCCGCACCTCGGCACTTCCTGTCCTTGTGTTATCTTCGGTCATGGCCTTGTTTTACAGTCGGGCACTTCCTATTGTTCTAGGGCACATCCTATTATTCTGTCCTTCATTGTTCTATTTCCACCTTACATCTCTTATTCTAATTTTACTCGTTGTGGACAATAGCCGCATGCTTTGCATACCTTGTTGTCCCACATTCCTTATTCCACATGTCGCTTCTTAACCTATATAAGTAGGACATGCATGTACATACTTCCTCATTCTGGGTATCGACTAGGCTTAGGCCCTTCTACCTTCTTCCTCTCTGTTAAGTCCTCGACTCAGGCCGGCATCTCCAGCATCCCCCTGAGTATCTGTCTGTTGCAAATACAGTGGCACACACGGCAAGTAGGGCGCAACGCACGAGTACGTTGAAGCCAACGCCACTACTCTTGGCCTGCAGGACTTGGCCATAGTCCGCCCGACCTTTTCGACAACACCCTTTCGGCAGTCCCGAAGTCCGTCAGAATCCGGCCCCTGACACATTGCTTATAAAGGCCTCTGGCTCACCTCTGTAATAACAAGTTCACAAGTTAAAGCCCCAAGTCCAGTCTACAAGTTGTTATAGCCCATGCCTCAACAACCCACAACCACCCCCCCCCTATTCCGAGACCTTTCCGACCGAAAGGACGAAGGACTGTTTTCCGTAATCTCCGTCCCCGACAAGTCTGATCGAGAATCCGCTTTCCCGCTTCCGCTCCCATCATGACCGAGACACCATCTCCGAGTCCATCTGTCAGGAGCCGGACATACTGACAGGCCTCGGGAAAGCCGAAGGGGGTCGGACAGGTAAAGGCCAAGTCCTG
>QLPG01021977.1:0-14078 GCA_003314385.1 Gomphus sp. MG54 | reverse complement strand
ACAAGTCCAAGTCACAACTAAGTCTAGGAAGTCTAGACTCTAGTATTCAAGTCCAAGTCTAAGTTCAAGCTCAAGCCCATATGTGACATCTCATGGTCACAGTCACGTTGCATCACAGGTCATGCATAGTCACGCTATGTTCTATTTTCGTTCATACATAGCCGAGTCACAGAACCAATTCCAGCTGTGCCGAACGACTATGCTAGACCCCACCAGAGAAAAGGACCGGTGCGCGCAGGCTTTTAGGTATTGATTACCTAGAGCAACTCTACAGCACTCAGATGCACTTATTTTCCCCTATCAAAATGCATACAACTCAATCAACAAAAAATGGGTTATGAAACCGATGAAGACAAGAAGCTGATGGCCAAAATGCAGGAGCAGCGGGCTAAGTGACAATGTGATCGTGAGGAAGCAGAAGCTGTGCGGGCTGCCAAAGAGGTGGCAAAAGCCAAAGCTGAGGCAAAGAGGATAGAAGAAGAGGAAGCCGAGAAGAAATGGAAGGAGGATGAGGAAGCTGTGGTCATGGCAGATGCAATAAAAAGGTTGGCTGAAGAGAGGGAAGTGGAGGTGGCTGCAAAGGAAGTGGAGGTGGCTGCAAAGAAAGCAGAGGTGGCTGCAAAGGAAGTGGCCAAGAAGGTTGCAAAGGAAGCGACCAAGCAAGCTGTTACAGAAGCAGCCAAATAGACTGTGGCTGCAGGAAAACAGGCAGCAGATGAGGAGTTGGCACATCAGGTGAAACACCAATGGGCTGAAATGGCTGCTTGGATGGAGGTACAGGTCCCCGAGTAGATGAGTGTTCAAGGATCCCTCAAATATGTCCCAGGCTGTGAGGTGACATCTAGGGAACAGGGTAGAGATGATGCGAAGGCTCCTAGAGTCTCAGGAGTGCCGAGGATTTTAGCATGGAAAAGGGGTAGTGTCAGGAACCGTACATACTGACAGGCCTCGGGAGAGCCGAAGGGGGTCGGACGGGTAAAGGCCAAGTCCTGCAGGCTAGAAGTAGTGGCATGGCTTCAATGTGCTCATGCGTTGCGCCCTACTTCCCATGCGTGCCACCGATTTAGGACAGAGGGATACCTGGGAGAGTGCCGAGAATGTCGGCCCAGGTAAAGGACTTGGGACAGGAGAGGGGAGGACAAGAAGGCGTAAACCTAGTTGATTTCCAGAACGAAGAACCATCTACATACATTGGCTACTTATATAGGCTAATAAGTGAGATGTGGAACAGAGTGGCACAAGGAATGGAGAACAATAAGGTATGAAGAATCATGTGGAAGTATTGTCCACAATGATCAAGAATAGAACAAAGGAATGTAGGCAAGAATAGAACAATAAACTATGACCAAGAACAAAGAGTGAGTGAGAATAGGACAATGAGAGTGGCAGAACATAAAACAATAGGGAGTGGCAGAACATAAAACAATAGGGAGTGGCAGAACATAAAACAATAGTGCCACTGCCAAGTGACAACAAAGAGTGAATGCCCTGAAGGTAAGCAGGCAAGGGGAAGGACAGGGAATAACAGAATGACAAGGATAGAGGGGATGGGATGAGGAAAGTGAATTGAATAATGAACCGAATGTACCGGACTGAGACCATGTACTGGCGAGGGATGCCTTGTCACTGGTGTGTGGGACTAAAGGCAAGGGTTGTTCGGTCGGTACTACCGAGTGAACCAGAGCTTGGTATCCGGGGCTTGACAGGTAGGAGTATGGAGGTGGGGCCCAGTAAAGGGCCGAGTACGAGAGGATGGGGAAAAAGTGACAGGCCGAGAGGGGCTCAGGTGAGTGGTAATAGTTGTTCATGTTTTTTTTTGTTATTAACTTGCTCGAATAGTACAGGAACAAGCCAACCCAGGTGTGGTCGCCATCCCTGTGTCTACCTTGTAAGATGTACAAGGGATGTTGGGATGACTGTGAAGTCCTGAGGATAGGGGACACATGCGGTCAGTGTAATGCACAGAAGGTAGGATGTTCTCTGACAGCCCCTCGGCAATGGAAAGTCAAGAGCCGGGAGGAAATCAAGTCGGAAAGTGAGGGGAGGCAGAGTGAGGAGGAGAAGACAGAGGGGGAGGATGAGGAAGTGAAGGAGCCACCATGGAAGAGGCTGAGGTGGGCCTGCACTATGCAGCTGAGCAGGAGGGCACCCAAGGTCCAAGTCCCACAGGCTGAGACGTCAGGAGGAAGGCAGGTGGTGGAGCTGCTAGAGGTGCTCCTGAGGGGTCAGGAGAGGATGATTAGCATCCTTCTCCCCATGGTGGAGAGGGATCCAGGAGGGTCCAAGGATGTGGAAGATTCAGGAAGGGAGGAGGATGAATTGAGGGATGATATGGATCAGGATAGTGAGACTATAAAGTAGTCTTAAAAATATACTATTTTTTCTATTTTTTTTTTGACTGAAAAAAGAAAAGGTGTGTGAGGGGAAATAACAAGTAAGGCAGGCCAAGATGTTTGGGATTCCTGGCTGTGGTAAATGGAAAGAACAAAGGGAGTGATAGATGGACTGAAAGATGTCCAGGATGGGGGTATTTGTAATGTCAAAAGTGGAGGGTCAGGATGGTTGTGAAGGGATTTTGGGATGATGTAGAGGCAGAACTGAGGGAATGGAGAGAGTTAAGGATGGGATGGAGAGTGGAGATGGGTGAATGGAGGGTTTTTTTGGGAGAGGGGCATTGTCAAGCTTCGGGATGCCGAGATGTTGGACAGGAACAGCCAAGTCCTGCAGGCTGGAAGTAGTGGCTTTGGCTTCAATGTGCTCATACATTGCACCCTACTTGCCATGCATGCCACCAATTTGGGACAGAGGGAGTACTCAGGGGGTCCCAAAGTGCTGGCCCAAGTAGAGGACTTTACAGAGAAGGGAGGAGACAAGGGGCCTGAGCCTAGTCAATACCCAGAATGAGGAAGTATATACATGCATGCCCTACTTATATAGGTTTTAAGAAGCAACATGTGGAATAAGGAATGTGGGACAATAAGGTATGTAGAGCATGTGGGTATTGTCCACAATGAGTAAAATTAGAATGAAGGAATGTAAATGGGGATAGAACAATAAAAGATAGAATAATAGGAATGTGGCCAAGGATAAGACAATAGGGAGTGCCCGACTATAAAACATGTTATAATTAAGATGTTAAATAATAAAGTGGGAGCCCATTGCAGTTAAAGATTGTGTGCAAGGAATATTAAAAGAGTGAACTAAATGTTAAAGGACACGATTATGAAGATTGGAAACTTGTTATAAACTTGTTATAATTCTTGAACATTTTACTACATATTTATACAAAAGTATATAGGAGTAAAATGGCGATGGAGAATGGGAAAATGGTTTATCATGATTGAATCATGAGAAATGATTAGTTACAGGAGAGGGGTGATGGAGTTTTGGGGGTGTGTGGAAAAAAGAAACAAATACAGTGTCCAGTCCATGTATGATGGTCTGGATGCAGTCTCGACTCGTGTTAGATGGCTGGAGTGGCGATTTCTTGGTTTGATGTAGGGGGACTGTATGTATGTGCATGTTTGCACCTCGACTCGTATGTGTGTGATGCATATGCAGGGGGAGCTTGGCTCAACTTGATGCTATGTAGATTTGTAATAGTAATAAAAATTGAATATATGGGTTTGCTCAATGTAGATTCCTAACAAAACCCTGGTTGTGACCGAAGATAAAACAAGGACAGGAAGTCCCAAGGTGAGGCAGATCGAGGAATGAGGAGTGGATGGGGTAGGATTAATGGTTGGTGAATGAGATAAAGTGGATGAGGGATGGGGACAAGGAATGTGGATGGCAGGTGTGCCAATCTGAGACCAATGTACCAAGTGACTTGCATGCGGCTTGGATATGGGAGCATAGACATAGTCCAATTTACTTGGTCAGTAATGCCAAATTACCAGATACTTGGTATGTGTACTTGACAGGCATCTTTGGGAGGGGAGATTGCATAGTTCGAATGATTTCTAGCTGGTTGCCACCCCCCCCTTTTAGGTAGACATCCCATCATCTACTAAAGGTGTCAGCTTCTAGCCGAGAAGAGCAGAAAAGAGTTGTGAGAGCATAAAATGCAAATATACTGAACGGATGAAACAAGAATGGATGGGGATGGATGGAAGAGACTGTTAAATCCGTGTATTGGCGCTTAGCTAGAGGCTTCCAGAAGGGTTTCTGGAGGGTTCCAAATGATTTCTGAAGGGGGTTCATACTCCGGAGATGGAGGGACTGAGGGTCTGTAAGGGCAACCCTCTTACAGCCCCGAGGTATATCTTGGAGGCAAGCTAAGCAGGGGGAATCCAAAGATTATTTAATTATCTACTACCTAAATACATGTGGAGTCCTCACCTAAGCAGGGGGAATCCAAAGAGGAAAGTCTAAGGATCCTGCTGCTGGTGAGCCCCTTTTATACCCTTTATATGGGTGGTCTGTGCACTAGCTTACAAATCAATACATCGGAGTTTGTAGAGCCAATCTCCTGGTACTAAGTCCGAGGCTCGGGTATTTGCTCCGAGTTCTAGTCATCATGTGTTAAGACTTTTTCTGTCTCCACTTGGTGGTTTCTGGGCCTCTTAGCCTCGGAGTTGGTCGGAGTTTGAAGTAGGACTTCGGACCTGTATCAGGCCTCGGAGCTGATCGGAGTTTGAAATGGAACCTTGGAGTTGGATCGGAGTTTAAAGAGGGTCGTCCCCTGACATCACCCCCCCTTCTAGAGTGCTGCGTCCTCGTGGCACGGAACGATAGAGATTTGAAGGCCATTGTTCGGATTCTCCGAGGTGCTCCTGGGTGTTGTAGGTAGAACTCTTGAATTTTAGTGGGCGCATTCATGTCCTCTTCCTTCACCCATGTATTTTCCTCATATCCATACCCCTGCCATTTGACTAAGAAGTAGAGCCCTCCTCGCATCAAGTGACTATCTAACACTTTTTCTACCTCATAATGTTCCTCTCCTTCTATTAGTTCCGGTGGTGGAGGTGGTTCGGACTTCCATCCTTGGATTGGATCTTCGGGGGCTGGAAGGAGTTTGACCACATTGAAGACAGGGTGGAGACGAGATAGGGACTGTGGGAGTTGGAGTCTATAGGCATGTCTTCCCACTTTTTGTGGAATGGTGTAAGGTCCTAAGTATCGGTGGCTCAGCTTCTGCAAGGGTCGCTTTGTTCGGATGTCCGAGGCATCCAGGTACACTTGGTCTCCTGCTTGGTACTCTGGTGCTGGAGTTCGGCATTGGTTGTAATATTGTGCCATATCGTTTTTTGCTTTTGCCAGTGCTGACTTTGCTTCCTCTAGCGACTGCTCCATTCGCTCTTTGAACTCATTTACCGTCTCCGTTTGTGACTTTGGCTGTTGTGGTTCAAAGCCCATTCGCGGCTGTCGTCCCATGTCTAACATGAAGGGAGTTTGTTGCGTGGCAGAGTGTACGTGGTTATTGTACTGGAATTCGGCCATTGGTAAGAGCTCGTCCCAGTCATCCTGTCATTCATTGACAAAGACTCGGAGGTATTGCTCTAACTCTTGGTTGACACGTTCCGTCTGTCCATCTCCTTGTGGGTGGTAGGCTGTTGTTGCTGCGAGTTTGATACCCAGGAGTCGATAGAGTTCATGGGTGAACTCCGAGACAAACTGAGGACCTCGGTCTGAGACCACTTGTTTTGGAAGTCCATGTAATTTCCATGCGTGTGTCAAATATAGTCGTGCGGCTCCTAATGCCATGATAGTAGTGTTTGTGAGGAGGAAGTGTGCCCTTTTGCTCACTGAGTCGACTACATTCATGACTGCATCATATCCATGGGCATCCGGCAGTTCTACTATGAAGTCTACGCTGATAATGTCCCACCAAGCTTCGGGGATGGGGAGTGGTTCTAATTCTCCCATCAGAGGCTGCCTCCGGATTTTGGTCCATATACATGAGTCATAGGTCTTCACATACTGTCCCACATATTGTGACATCTGGGGCCACCAGTAGTTCCTGGAGATTAGTTCCAGTGTTTTCCATCTTCCCGCATGCCCAGCTATTCTCGTGTCATGGTGCTGGGAAACGATGTGTCTCCGAAGGTCTGGATCATTCGGAATGTAGATCTTCCCTCGG
Source organism: Gomphus sp. MG54 (assembly GCA_003314385.1). Lineage (NCBI taxonomy): Eukaryota > Fungi > Basidiomycota > Agaricomycetes > Gomphales > Gomphaceae > Gomphus > Gomphus sp. MG54. The sequence goes on along the minus strand of QLPG01021977.1, from coordinate 7,996 downwards.
AAATGGAGGAGGCCGTCCTGTTCCATCCATTCAGTGGATCGTACCGATTTGGCATGTCCTCGTCGGAGTTCTATGATAGCTTTGGCTACTGGATCTTCTGGGCCTGAGGTCCAAAGCTTTGTTCGTATGTCTAGGAGGATGTCTCTTTCTTCTCCAACTGCCATAATCCCTTCCAGAGCTCGGATCGTGAACAGCTCCGGTCGGAGGAGAACCATCTTTTCATTGTCCTCTGATCCGGATCCATGGTCCGACCTTCTGGAGAGTGCATCTGCTTTGCCCATGCTTTGTCCCAGTCGGTGATGAAGTGTGAAGTCGAATCGAGATAGGAAGAGGGACCATCAGGCTTGTCTCCGGTTCAGCTTTTTTGAAGTTTGGAAGTATTCCAGATTTTTGTGGTCTGTCCAGACCTCAAACTGGAGTTGCGTCCCTTCTAGAAAATGCCGCCACTCTTCCAGAGCTCGGATGATGGCCAACATTTCTTTGTCATGGATTTCATAATTTCTCTCCACTGGGCTTAGGCTTTTGGAAAAGAAGGCGATCGGGTGCCAGAACCCATCTTCTGGGGATTGTTGTGAGATGGTGGCCCCCGTGGCAAAGTCCGAAGTATCCGCCTCTACTCTATACACTCGGGAGTCATCTGGGAATGTCAGTATCGGTGCTGAGGTGATGATCTCTTTAATCTTTTGGAGCATTGTCTCCTCTCTCTCCTCCCACTTCCATGGTTCCCCTTTCTTGGTGAGATCAAAGAGTGGTCGAGCATGAAGGGAGAAGTCCTTGATGAAGCGTTGGTAGAAATTTGCAAATCCGAGGAACGACTGGACTTCCTTCCAATTCTTCGGAGTTGGCCATTCTGTCACCCCTCGGACTTTGACAGGATCCATCTCCACCTTCCCTTCGGATATGATGAGTCCCAGATACTCGATCCGAGTTTTTTCGAACTCGCACTTTTCCTTTCGGAGATAAAGTTTCTGTTCTTGGAGTCGTCCCAACACCAGGCGTTTGATTTTTCGGTGTTCGGTCAAGGTCTGAGAATAGATGAGGATATTGTCAATGTATACACAAACAAGCCCTGCTAAGATAAGGTCTTGAAAAATGTCATTCATCATTGTTTGAAAAGTGGCTGGGCTGTTTGTGAGACCGAAGAACATCACCAGTGGCTCAAACAGTCCTCGGTTCATCCGAAAGGCAGCCTTCCACTCATCCCCTTCCTTTATTCGGACGTTGTTGTACCTCCATCAGACATCCAATTTTGTGAAATATTTGGCCCCTCTGAGCTGATTCACTAATTCTGGAATGAGAGGGAGTGGGTACCGGTTTTTTACTGTCATTGCATTCAGTTTTTGGTAGTCTTGGATGAGCCGGAGAGATCCCTCTTTCTTTTTGATAAAGAAGACCGGAGATGCCATCGGAGATTTGGAAGGTTGGATTCGTCCAGTCTGAAGGTTTTCTTGAATGAAGGCATCCAGTTCGGTCTGTTCTAATGGGGACATGGGATACACCTTGCAGTTGGCCGGACTTGACCCTAATTCGAGCTCAATGGCATGGTCCCAAATCTTCCTATCTGGAAGCTCATCGAAGGATTCTTTGGCAAAGACACTTTCGAAATCTCGGAGATATTCGGGGATTTCTGCCTCCACTCGGACATTTTTGTAATGAGCCTCTGCCAGTCTTTGGGAGGTAGTCTGTGCAACTCGGACATGTTCTTCTTCTGGCAGGAGCATCACACACATTACTCTGTCCCTGGGTCCCAGTTCATCCAGCGGATCTTTTTCTTCCTCACTCCCCCCCTCTGGACCATCCTCTTCTAGAAGCTTCGGAAATGGGCCGATTCTACACTCTCGGATCTGCTTTTTCAACACTCATTCCTTCCTCCGTTCGTCTCATATTTTGGTTTGGCAGGTGAGACATTTTGCTGGGCACCGGCTCATTTTAACAGTCCGGGTTTGCCAGTCAATCTTGGGGTTATGTTTTTCCAGCCAGGTAAAACCCAGGATAAGGTCTTGTTTTCCCAAGCTGGTGACCGCAAATGTGGTACGTTCCGTATGTCCATCTACTCGGAGGATCACATCGACGACTTCCCTGATGGCTCCGGCTTCGTTCGGGGATCCATCCACGTTGTAGACTGGAATAGGTCTCTGTAATTTCTGAGTGGTGAGACAGTGTCGCTCTACATATCCCTGGTCCATGAATTGTCCAGTGGCCCCACAATCCACAAGAGCGGGTCCCGACCTGACTTCTGCTGTGTCCGTCATTTGGATCTCCACTTTGATCACTAACGACTTCGGACTTGGGGTGGTGGCCACCACATATCTCTTCGGAAGTCGTTTTTCCCATTTTCGGAGCCGTATCTGAGATTGTTTTGGTGGACCCTCTGATATTTGTGTGTCTTTGGATGGCTGCTCTTCTGGAAGGAAAGGTGCAATGGTCACTTCACATTCTTCTTCCAGACACGAGAACCTATTATGTACAGGCAGCGGGGGCACACAATTCACCCACTGCCGGCTCCAAAACCCTCTTCTTCCTCTTTCTCTTTCCACCCTTCCACTTCCTCGGAGTTTCTCGGTTCTTCCATAAATGCCACTGCTGATGTTCCTACAAGGTCTAGAAGTTCTGGAAGTAGTTCCAACTTTTCTTCCATACTCATGGTTCGGATATCAAAGGACAATGGGCAGTCTCGTGCATAGTGTCCAGTTTTTCGGCATCGGTGACAAATTCCTAGGGTGGAACCTTTTGCTCGGTTCCAGTCTACTTCCATTGGGGTCGGAGCCTCTTTTGGCACATTTGGTGGTAGCATGGGAGTCCATCGGGGTATTTCTGGGAAACGAGGAGATAACACTGGCATCCTCGGAACTCTGGGAACTAATCTGGGAGGCACGCTGTTTGATCGGATGGAGGTCCGAAGTTGGCTTCGATGTGCCTCTGTGAATGCTTCATTAGTTTCTTGGTCCCATGCAACCCTTTGTGCTGCTTCATACCATCCTTCGGGGTCGTCAAAACTCGGAGTTCTGCTCCCCAGGAGTGCAACCTTCGTCTGTATTCCTGGTTCGAGGCCTCGGTGGAACTTGATTACGATCATTTTGTCATCGTGGTATTCTGCAAGATCCACCAGCTCTGTGAACCGGTCAATGTATTCTTCTACAGAGTTTTTGCCTTGGTACCAGCCCGTCCCTTCTAGTCGTGTGAGGGCAGAGAGTTGTTCATTCTTCGGACAGAAGTTTCGTACAAAGTCCGACTCAAAGGCTCTCCAATCCAAGTAGTGTGGATGTCCCGTCCTCTCACTTCGGAGTATTTTGTTTGCAAAGCGCACCACTCTGTCGGACTTGAAGTAGGAGAGAGCCCAATGTATCCGAGACTGGCTGTTAGGAAACTGATTTCCACAGATTATGAAGTAAATGTTGCAAGAGTTGAGGAAGGCTCTCCCTTTCTCTCTGTCTCCATTGAAGTCGGATGGGGATGTGGGCCTGACTCTGGAGTTTCCTTGTAAGGCCACGGTACTCCGAGTGTCCGAAAAACGTGCACTCGGAGTTGGGTCATCTTCTGGATTTTTGGAGTTTAACCCCCGGTGCATTGGGTCATTTAGTTTAGCCATGATTGCCCTAAGGGCTTCGTTTATTGCAGCATTTGCCATTCGGCTTTCCGCCAGCTCTTGCTCTAACCTTTGCAATCGTTCCTTGGCGTTCATGTCAAAGGTGAGACTAGTGGGGGTGCCTGCGGTTATAACTATAGAGGAGGGGGAGTCCGGTGTCAGGTACATGTAGGAGTTGGTACTCTCCGAGTCGCTTTGGTTGAGTCTGAAACCACCTATGACTGTATTGTAGCACGGCTCCCGGTCCTTATTGGGAGAGACTTTCCTGCTGTAAGGGCAACCCTCTTACAGCCCCGAGGTATATCTCAGAGGCAAGCTAAGCAGGGGGAATCCAAAGATTATTTAATTATCTACTACCTAGATACATGTGGAGTCCTCACCTAAGCAGGGGGAATCCAAAGAGGAAAGTCTAAGGATCCCGCTGCTGGTGAGCCCCTTTTATACCCTTTATATGGGTGGTCTGTGCACTAGCTTACAAATCAATACATCGGAGTTTGTAGAGCCAATCTCCTGGTACTAAGTCCGAGGCTCGGGTATTTGCTCCGAGTTCTAGTCATCATGTGTTAAGACTTTTTCTGTCTCCACTTGGTGGTTTCTGGGCCTCTTAGCCTCGGAGTTGGTCGGAGTTTGAAGTAGGACTTCGGACCTGTATCAGGCCTCGGAGCTGATCGGAGTTTGAAATGGAACCTCGGAGTTGGATCGGAGTTTAAAGAGGGTTGTCCCCTGACAGGGTCGCAGGTTTGGGATTGGAATCAGAATGGGGACGGAAAGACAGGAAGCACCAGGGGTCTTAGGACTGTTCATGGTATAGGGTGGTACGAGTGGTTCAAGGTCGCAGGGACTTGGCTTCAACTTATATGTTGCACCCTCCTCGATCATCTGTCCCTAATTTCGGAAAGTCGGAAAGTTTACCGGAACTGAATCAGAAACTACGATGCAGAATTAAGTCGATATTTGTACTGGCAAATAGTCCAGTCGACTGGTGACTTATATACATGTATCTAGTCTTGTACTATCTTTTGCCAAGTAAAGACAAGGGGGGGAAGAGAGTACAAGGGGCAATATAAAACAAAGAACATGGGAGTGAGGTACATGATGATCCTGCGCGTCGTCTATCAAAGGAGCGGAACCTTGGCTTTGGAATCTTTGGAGGTTTGGAAACACGGAACCTTGGATTGATGCATTGGAATATTGGAAAGCGGTTATTCAGTCTTTGAGCAGTCAGAAAGGTCCCAGAAACAGTACAGGTGGTTGTGGGGTTTAATGTGGGTTTATTTGGCAGCATGGGCCATAACAAGACCTTGGCCAAATGTGCCAAATGGTGCCGCTGACCAACAGGTCCCAGCTAAAAAACTTGCCAGCTGTTCTGGTATACAAGCATGCATAAGGCAGTTGCATTGACTAGGGCTATTGGCAGAGCTTCCAGAAATGGAACAGGATCTTGGGTAAGGCTTTTGGAGCAGTGGCAAGTGCCAACTGGACCGAGGCCATTGGGATGCATCTAAAGGTGTTAGTGGCTTGACGGAATGTAATACTGCCCAATACCCTGTTAATCAACAGATTATAGTGGGTGAGCAAGTTGTGACCGAATATTGCCAAACGATGGATCTAGTGACATAACAGATGGATGGATGGACGGAGATTGTCTGGACAGAAGATCTAGTAGACATGTCTATATATTCAGTGATAACCAAATTAGCAGTACTGGATCAAGAATTCTAAAGAAAAATAAAGGGGTAGCTGTGAACAGATGCTGATATAATCAAGCATGCAAGGGGGGTTGCCAAGAATATTTGGCACCCAATCAGATAACGGAAGGAATTAAAATGATGAGAATAGAAAGACATAGCAGCATTGATCTAAGCCTCACTACTGGCATCTCCCGAGTCAATGCAACTCTCAGTGTGCTTAAGGCCAACCGAGTTTTCAGTCACCATTGCTGAGTCTTCAGCATTAATGTCCAAGGCATCAGTTGCCTGGGGGGTGGAGTCGGGAGTGGTAGTTACACAGGTTTTCATTGCTTTAGGGCATCCGGCAATTTTGTAATTTCTAGTGACACAAAAGAGACACAGGTTGTTGTCCATACATCTCTGTCGTTCGGTTAGGAGGAGCTTGCCATCCTTGCCGAGGGTCTTGGTGTACTTGGGTTGATTGGACTGAGATTTTTTACTGTCCTCATTCTTTGACATGTTCTTGTTGCTACTATTGTTTCATGTGGGCATAATCATAAGTAAGGCATGGGAAGTAGTTTGATTCTGGGTATACTGTCAAGCTTCAGTAATGCCAAAGATGCAGGCTGGGACACTTGATTGGCCCCATGTTGACGACATTGATGATTTTGTGAAGGTCAGTTATCATCAGATTTAGAGTGGATTTATCAGTAGCAGCTGCAGCCATATCATCAACCTGGATGGTAACCATAAGACTGCCTTTGGAACCATTCTTGATGAAAACACTGTAGTCGACACTGGCATGTGTAAACCCTGCACCACACATTTCTGTATATAGTCTTGTATACCAGCAATGGCCTGCCTGGTATAGTCCATATAGGGACTTGTGTAATTTGCAAACCCAATCTTCTTTCCCCTTCTCTTTACATCCCTCTAGTTGTTCCATGAATATTTCTTCAGTAAGATCTCTATGCAGAAACACTATTTTGACATCAATTCCCAGTCTAGGGAGGCAGTAAGTCCTAGGACAGTCCTTACTAATTCAAGGCATGCAACAGGTGCAAAAGTATTGGTATAGTCAATCCCCTCTACTTGTGAGTATCCTTTTGCTACAATCTGTGTTTTACAGCATGATATGTTGTTATTTTTATCATGTTTGCATAGGAATACAGAGCAGCATCCAAGAATTCAATGTCCTGATAGAACTCTAGACCATGGTACAAGCATCTAGACACCATGTCTTCGCATTGAATCCATCTCATCATCATAGCTTATTTCCCACTCAGCTGCATCATAGGCCTGCATAGCTTCACAATAATTTCTAGGGTCACTTTCTATGACAGCTAGCAGTTTATCTATTTCCCTGTTCATTGCTATTGAGATCATGTTCTCTTGGGCATATGCGGCCTGATCAGTATGTCTATTTGTTTCCTTTTCTCTTATTTCACATTTTGCTTTTTCAAGTAGGGTTTCATGTGGTATCCCCCTCATTGCAGCACCAGCTGCAGAAGGTTTTGGAATACAGTTTGATCTATGCATGTTGGGAACTGTTTCTGGTATCAGTGCATGGTCTTCATCTGACACTTCAATTTCCCCCCCATTTGAGTGATAGGTTTTATTTCTATCCATCCAGACTGGTCTTCAGGATCATCTGCTTCTCCTGCATCCCCCAATTTTACACCTGGTCGATATGTGCGAGGATGGTTGTCTTTTGATTCAATAAAAAACAGATTTCATGTTACAATTATTTGGCCAGTATTGGGATAGTGGTATCAATATGCTTTTGAGTTTGATGAGTAGCCAATCAGTATTCCTTCCATTGATCAGTTATAAATTTTAGGATTTTTCTATCCTTGTATGAATATGAAGGCTCTGTTTCCTATCTCCCAGAGATGTGATACATCTGGTCATATTCTATAATAGGCCTCATATGGGGTTTTATCTTTGAGAGTGCAAGTGGGCATGAGATCTTTAAGATATGCAGCTGTGAGTATGGTGGAAACTTGTTTTCTGACATCATGGCTCGAGCTTGATTAAAAATAGTGATTGGCACGGGTAACCCCCGGGTATTTTGTGCCTACCCGTACCCGTACCCGAGAATACCCGTACCCTTAGCAACGGGTAGCGGGTTATTGCAGGTACCCACGGGTTTCACAGGTATTGGTGTTACCCGTGACCCACAATGGGTATTGTTCTTACCCGCGGGTTCAGGACAGAGCTGCAGACAACACTACAACTGCCTTCAACCTCAGGACATTACCTGAAACAGCGCACAAAAAAGTGCTCAACCCAAAGCCAAAAAGTCAGAATGATATTGAGGTGTATCTACAGATGGCGTATATAATTAGGGAACCACACGGGTCACCCACGGGTCAAATGTGGGTGACCCACACCCAACCCATGGGAAACCCGAACCCATCAACCCATGGGTTTTTTCCCATGGGTCGACGGGTGTCGGGTGCGCGCCACACCCGCACGCGTGTGGCGCGTACGGCGCATACGGCGTGTACGACGCGTACGGCGTGTATGGCGCGTACGACGCATACGATGCGTACGGCGCATACGGCGCGTACGGCACGTACGACGCGTACGGCGCGTACGACGCGTACGACGCGTACGGCGCGTACGACGCGTACGGCGCGTACGGCGCGTATGGCGCGTACGACGCGTGCGGCGCGTATGACGCGTGCGGCGCGTACGTGCACTCAGGCGAGGAGCGCCGCAAGGATCACACCGATGA
>QLPG01021936.1:0-17861 GCA_003314385.1 Gomphus sp. MG54 | reverse complement strand
TCTGGCCGAGACCAACTCATTGAATGGTTCATACTTGGTTGCTAATGGAGTATTTTAGTCGGTATTGCTGAGTTATCGGGTCCTCGGTACGTGTACTTGACAACTTATATAGGTTCAAGAGGCGACATGTGGAATAAGGAATGTGGGTTAATAAGGTATGCAGAGCATGTGGGAGTATTGTCCACAATGATCAAAATAAAATGGATGAATGTAAACAGGGATAGAACAATGAAAATGGACTAATAGGGATGTGGCCAGAGATGGAAAAATAGGGAGTGGCTGACTATAAAATAATGGGGCCACAACTGAGGGTAATATAAGGACAGAATGTCCCAAAGTGAGGTGGGTTGAGGGATAAGGAATGAATGGGGTAGGTTTGATGGTTGATGGAATGAGGAAGAGCGGACAAAGGATAGGGGTGGGAAGACAGAGGGTGGATGTGCCAAGCCAAGACTGGCGTACCAAGTAACTTGCATGCAGCTTGAACTTGTGTGTGGATGTAGTCTGATTTACTTGGTCAGCACTGCTGAATTACCGGACACCCGGTACATGTACTTGACACATGGCAGTCATATTGAATGCCAGTTATGAGAATTTGTGTCTGACAGCATGGGAAATTTTAGAGAGGTGCTATCATCATTGGAGGTGGATGTAGACATGGTTTTCTTTTTTGGTGAGGTTGGTGTATTGTGGGTAAATGAATGAATGGATTGATATGCCTTGTCTATGAGCGCTTAATTTTGTGTTTAAGTGATGTACAAATGGAGCAGATATAGGCAAAATATGATGCAGAAGATGTAAAAACAGAGTAGAACACCAAGCAGTGGCCAAGGAGTGTCCTAAGGGGGGTCCTAAGGGTCATAGAGCTTGGAAAAATGGTCCAAATGCAACTTCAGAACTTCAGGGCTCAGAATAGGATGACACAACTTTGTCGCAAATCAGGTGAATTGTTAAGAATCTGCAGACCACAAATTCCAGCACCCAAGGATAACAAGAGGCCTCAGTCAACTGGCAAACTAGTCAAAGACTAGGCCAGGGGTGTAGCTTTGCAACACTAGGCAATGAGGAGGGATCCTGTCCTGCCACTGGCTGGCTGAAGTCCTTAGGAGGTTGTTGAGCAACTGCTGGGAGAAGCTGAGGGGAAGGACAGGGAAAAGAGAGCTGTAATAGGGCAAAAAAGCAAAATGGGTGGGGTTGTTGAGATGCTTTTATAGTGCCTAGATGGGCTCTGATCAGAGATCAATTACTGGCCAATGATAGAGGGCCTAGATAGGTACAAAACACGATAGGTGGTGTTATGTAGATGTCTATAGATAAAGTGCAGGGCCCATAACCTATTGGAGCACAAAAGTGAAAATTGTGTTATTATATAAGCTAAACTTAAACTCAGATAAAAACATCAAAGATGTAATATATAAAACAAGTCATATCTGGCCAAATACCAGCAGATAGGATAGGGTAAGGATAGGATAGGGTAGGGTAAGGATAGGATATGCACTGGATTGCATGTGCATTTTCCACAGAGCATATACGACAACTATAAAAACTTTAAATGACCCAAGCATAGCTTTAAATCCCTTTGAAAAGGATTTGTTTTTCAGTACCCCTATCCCAGTATGGGTTGATTTGCTGCAAGCTACAAGTGCATCACTTCAGACCTGTTTCAATTCATGTTCTTGTTTCTGTATTAATCTACTCTGTAACAGGTCCGCTCGTCGCATTTATTGTATTTGCTACTAGCAATGTAGGCATCAGATCTTCATCCCCGTTACCTACCCCTAGAACTACTTCACAGGAATTTATCAACACCTTAATGTTTTGGCACAAGCCATGCCAGATCATTCAGATCACACCCAGCCCCAATACCAAGCTGTCCAAAAACATCAACATGGTTAATTCCAGCATGTTGGATATCACACTAGATAAAGAGATATTTGAGGGAGACGCAGATTTCTAGTTCTACGATCTGCTACAGAAAGCATTGTTTTGACATCTATTTTGTCAAGGTTCATGAGCACAGTTTTTTTTTAAGGGGTGCCTCAGTCTAACCTGTGGTTTACTTATTTTCTGGTTTGACATTGTTCCTGGCTCTAGGAGGGTTCTTTTTTGGTACTGCGTGTGTGTTACATTATGCATGTGATATTTATACATTGTCTACTTGACTCAAAATACTTATTGAAAGCACTCCAACAACCGCCGCTCTCGTGCATGAACATTTAAATTTACTTGAAATGAAGGAAGGTAGAATTGAATACCTTTCATCAGTTCAAAGATAGAGTTCTTATTTTCAAGATTGTAAGTTTGACAGTAAGCTTGTTAGATGTTTTCAAAGCAGCCAGTCTGACAGATGGATTCATGGACAAGTTGAGTGTATTTTAAGATTGCTTCATAAGCCGCAAGGCTGATCCATCTTATACAAGCATCCAATGGTCACAGCTAGGGAATTACTTTGACCAGAAGCTGCCTGAAAAGAAAGACTAGTAGACCTTGCAACCAGTTAATTAGTCAGTCCCTAAGCTTGGCACATATGTTAGTCAATCAAGCCCATCACAAGAATCAGACATTCTATGAGAAAACTACAGAATGGCATTCCTTGTAGATATATTGTTAGGTTGGAATATCACTCAGCCTTGTTGTAGACTTTCTAAAACCATAATTGTTACAATTCTGTCTTTATACACCAATCACTGATTTCTTTAATGTAAAAATTATTATTGTCCTTATTATCATTATTTTATTTTATATTTTGGAATACCCATTCCTCAGAAAACCAACAGTATTACTGATTTATTTCAACAAACACAGCAAATAAAATACATAGCTCAAAAACTCAACAGCTAGCTTGACAGATAATAGTTAATTAGGATGAATTTTTGATGTTATTTCAAGCCATGCATGCATATTGACTAATACACTCATAGGAGATGGATCAGTGGTAGCCTCTGCTTAGGAACAATTTTCCCAGTAGAACATCCCAGTGACCCTTTTGGAAAATGAAGTTGGGCCATTGCAATGGATCCACATCAATAGTTCTATTATGCAATCCTTTCAATAGATTGTGAATCAAGTGTCAGATTGATTTGTCTGAGAAATTCAGCAAGACATACATTTGGATCTTTTGCTTGATTCATGAGGAAGTCGTTTGCATGTGATCTTTGATTTGATGCATGCATCGCAGGAAAACTTGTCACCTATTGAGGCTGAATTGATGCCAATTACCATGCCATGATTAAGTAGATGTCTCAGGGATTTCTGTGAGATGTGTCTAAGTTTTTTATGGATCTCCATGGCTGATAGACATAGATGAGTGGAATGTATTGTAGAGTCATCATTTAGATGATATAGGCCGCAGATCTTAGGGGCTTGCATTGATATATTCCTGGTAGAGTTTTTGATTGTGCATTTTTGATGTGTAAACTCGGTCCAGAAACCTGTGTTGTCACAGCGGCCAATAGAGATAAGGGTGAATGCAATAGATGGCGCATAAAGTGTGTCCTTCAAAATAATCTCGGCCTTTTCCCCTTGTGCTATAGTATGTAAGACTAGCTGGTTAGATCCTAGGGCTTCAAATATGCCCTTGTTGGCCGCATGGATCTTTTGAGGTTCAGGGAATGATCGATAATTTTCAAGTATTTCCCAGTGGGGCGTCATGTGAGAGCTAGCACCGGTGTCCAATATAATCACCGATCCTAATGCTTAGCTTTAGCCTTCCCTTTCCCCTTTTTAGATGTGAATTTTGCTCATTTCTTCTGTCTTTGCCCTTGGCCTTCTTTTCTGCCTCCTTTTTCCCAACAGGTTTCAATAGAGTGACATTTCTTCTTATAATTGGAGCATGTCAGTGTCTGTTTGGCAGATGCCATTTTGGCAGATGATCCTACAAAAACTTGTTTCTCCTGAGAAATTGACAGGGTTTTATGCCTATCATATTGCACCTTCAGGACCCTAATAATATTAGCATGGTCTAGAGGTATGCCCATTTCTTCAAGAGAAGTTGTGAGGGAATTCATAACAGATTCATAAGAAGGTCAATGAGGTGAGAATGATATCGATGAACTTGGTTTCAGAGATTGTGGCTCCCATTTCATTGAGCTGTGCATACAGGTCTTGGGCTTTGTCCAGATGGTCCCTCAAATCATCACCCTCAGCACATTTGATGTTTCGGAGCTGGTGCTGAAGAGTTACAACAACCATCTTGAGCTTCCTCATCATTTCAGTGACTAATGCATCCCATGCCTCTTTTGCAGTCTTCATCTTCTGAATCATCAAGGCCAACGACTTAGATATGGAAATGATAAGTTGTGCCTTAACCTGTCCTTCCCTTGACATATACCTCTCTAGCCTCTCCTCAGCTTTGTCTAATAGTATCTCCTCGTCATCTGTGAAAATATGACCTTGAGGGAATGTAGGAGGGTCTGGAGGCCTGACAGCTGTGCCATCAATATGTCTAAGGAGGCTTTTGGATTCAAAATAGCTCAGAAGAGTTGCCTTCCATAATGGCCAATTGGAACCATCAGTAGACAGCTTCTCCACAGCCATCAACTTATTTGATTTGTGCCCGGGGCCCATAACTGTGAAGGGAAATGAGCTCTAATAAATTAGTGTTACTTGAGTAGGAACACAAGGGACACACAGACTAAATAAATTAAAACTCCTCAGTGTGGTCAAAACACTATTATTTGACAGAAACTACCTAAACAAATTAAAACTACAAATTATTAGAAGAGGTACATGGATTTTAACTACTTTTCCTCACCTCCTCAGTGTGGTCAAAACACTGAGGATGTGAAGATCAAGCCTGTACACAAGGCTTGTATGCGGTATATTTCAGTTTTATCACCTCTACTCCTATCTCATTCCACTTCATCATCATACCCTTATCACTTTCTACAAACTGGAGTGGACCCAAAGTTCGTTGGGGTGGCTATGACATGTTGAGCATGTCGTTCAGTGTGGCCTGACTGAGTGGGCAGTAAAACACAAAAAATCTTTCCATTTCTTCTGTCTGGGCACAGACTATAAGTAGCAGACATTGTTTACATTTTCACTTCAATCTTCTTTTCAGTTGACTGAAGTGAGTATTAGTTCCCTCTCCCTTATTTCTATGTTAGAGACTGACTTTTACTTGTTATTGAAGTTGATCTGCACTATAGTTTTAACAGGTTATGGGCCCCAGCCGTAACTAGATAAACAGCACAGATGTACCTTGAACTTAACTGCTAAACAAGAGATAGAACCCCGACCTTTGAATGTCTAGGCAAGATGCCCAATTCATTCAAAGTAATATGATATGACGAGTCTGAAAGACTTGATGAGACCGGTTTCAACTGGAATTTTTGGAAAACGAGGATGATTCCTTACCTGAAAGGGGCAAAACTATGGCCCTATGTATCTGGATTGATCATGAAACCCCCCAACTTGGACCCTGTTGCACTAGCCACTTGGGAGGAGATTGACTCCCAGGCAGTTTCTACTATCTTGATGAACATATCTCCGAATGTACAGGCCAGACTGGACTGCTCCTCATCACGAGCAGTATAGGACAGTTTAATGAGCCGATTTGTGCAAATTGACCCTATTGCGCAAAACTTAGCTCAAGACCGATTGTTCTCTAAGAAGTTCATCGAGGGTGGAACAGAGACCTTACTGGCACACATATCTGCACTACAAAAGTTGAGGGAGGACTGCGGTGGACTAGGTGTAAGCATATCAGATGCAAGATTTGCTGGAGTTCTTACCTTGTCAATGCCATCACCATCATGGGACCCAGTGATAGGATCGCTTAGTGGCACGCTGGATCCCAGGCTGGTTATCTCATGTCTTCAGACCAAATGGAACAGAAGACAAGGGAACTCAACAACCAAAAAAGATGCCAACGTGGTGTTCCAGACAGGCTCAAAGACCGCAGTGAAATGTGAAAACTATGGGAAAACAGGTCACACAAAAGCAAAATGTTGGGGAAAAGGCGGCGGCCAAGAGGGTCAGTACCCAGAATGGTTCAAAGGAAAAAAGGACCCACAAACCTCAAATGTGGTCAAAATGGTCTCGGATTCACACATCGTATGGGCTTATGGACATGAAGGAAACCCAAACATGTGGTTTGCAGATTCTACTGGAACCATTCATGTAACACATGACCAAAACGACTTCACCTTGTACCACAAATACAAATCTAACCAAATAATCAAAGCATTTGGAAAGAATGAGGTACAAGGGATAGGTGAAGGAGACGTACTTGTGGAAACAAAATATCAAGGCAGAATCACAAAGATCCAACTTACCAAAGTCATGCACATGCCTGGCGCCAAAGGGAAAATCTTATCACTCAAAGTCCTGGACCAAAAGGGATATGAGTGCCACATAGTCAATGGACACATCTACATCATGAAGGGTGGATACACCTATGCACAAACTGCATTAGGAGGAGAATTATACAAGATTGACCTGAGAGTCATACCCTCCCAGGAATCTGTACTAGCTGCCGTAAAGAGGGATCCATTGGCCACTGATTTGTTGACTTGGCACAGATGGCTAGGTGTCAAGCTTCGGGTACTGACGGACTTTGGTACTGCCAAGGGGTGCTGTTGAAGGATTGGGCGGACTATGGCCAAGTCCTGCAGGCCAAGATTAGTGGTGTTGGCTTCAACATACTCATGCATTGCACCCTACTTGCCATGCGCGCCACCGATTTGTAGCAGATGTTATGGCCCATGCCACCAAACAAACCTACATTAAACCCCACAACCACCTGCACCGTCTCTGGGACTTTTCCAATCGTTCAAAGTCTGAATAACCGACTTCCAGATGTCCAATACATCATTCCGAGGTTCTGTGATTCTGAACCTCCGAAGACTCCGAAGTCAAGGCTCCAATCCTTTGATAGACAACATGCAGGATCATCGCATACCTCACTCTTTGTTCTTCATTTTATATTGCCCCTTATACTCTCTTCCCCCCCTTGTCTTTACTTGGTAAAAGATAGTACAAGAACTAGATACATGTATATAAACCACCAATTGACTAGACTATGTGCCAGTATGAATATCGACTTAATACTGCATCGTAGTTTCCGATTAAGTTCTGGTAAACTTCCCAACTTTCCAAAATTAGGGACAGATGATCGAGGAGGATGCAACACATAAGTTGAACCCAAGTCCCTGCAACCTTGAACCACCCGTACCACCCTATACCATGAACAGTCCCAAGACCCCCAGCATTCCTGACTTCCATCCGCTCCAATTCCGATCCCGATTCCGATCCTTCACCCCCACCCTCGGAATATGAATTCTCCCTTTGGAACCCTCTCAGAACCCTCCAAAAACCCTTCCAGAAGTCTCTAGCTAAGCGCCAACATACAGATTTAACAGTATATTTGTACTCACACTCCTGATCGTCATTAAGCATGAGACCTATCACACGTTCACAAGCCATGCAGACAATCACTCAGGCATCTGCCCACCATGCATGCATCCCCCGAGAACTGCCCATCCCCGGACCAAGTTTTCAGATGCCTCAGACCCCAGCTCATCCCCCAGAGCCTTCTTCCGACTCCAGATTTTCGGACGTAGATCAACACCTGCATTCGAATCTGACCAACCCGTTCCTCATGAACGGGCGATTCAACAATCATTGCCATCGGATATGCGGTCCAGCTCAGGACCATCCACAGCAGCACTGTCAGACTCGTCAGTGCTCCCCTATATACCACCACCTTTTGCACCTCCGCCCGTGGCACCACCGCCTGTGGCACCACCACTCGTTGCACCACCCACTGTACCCCCGTTCGCGGCACCACCCCCAGTCACCCAACCCCATGTCACACCACCCGCCGCAGCACCGCTGCCTCCTGCACACCCGGGAGGGGCCCCCACCTTAGGATCCAACGTTGTGCCCAATCTCACTCAGGCCCTCGTTATGCTGGCAAGTAACTTAGCCAGCCCCAGAAGATCAGCCCACGTGCCACCAAGGTTCAAGACCTGGATACCTTTGATGGATCCGATTCAAGAAAACTACAAGCCTTTCTAGTGCAATGTAGACTGAAATTCCGAGACCACCCTGATGCCTTCAACACCGAGAGCGCCAAGGTAACCTACGTACTGTCATACCTGACCGGTACCACCCTGGACTGGTTTGAACCAGCCCTCTCTGCCCCCAATGAGCCAGACTGGCTCCATGACTATGAGGAGTTTGTGAATGAACTCAAAACCAACTTTGGCCCCCACGACCCAGAAGGAGAGGCCAAAGCAGACCTGGAGACCCTCCGCATGCACGACAACCAGCGCATCACGAAATATGTAGTCGAATTCAATCGACTAGCCACCCGTGTCCACTGGGGCGATGCTGCACTTCGTCGCCAGTTCTACAATGGACTCCTCGGCAGAATCAAGGACGAGATCTCTAGAGTAGGAAAGCCCCATTCCCTGCTCCAACTCCATCTCCTGTCCCAATCCATCTATGCCCGCTACTGGGAGCGATGATCGGAAATCGCCAGAGAGCCCCCCTCCACCCAGAACTTTGACTGCCCCTCTGACAGAGGGAGGACCCCCATGACCATGTATTTGGCCCCTAACATGGGCAATAAGACGGCCAATGTAGGCCAACCTTCGACCCTGTCCAGTGGTAGCAGGACTACCACTGATCTTTCGTCCAAAATCGGAAAAGACAGAAAACTTACACCGCAAGAATGGCAACACTGCTTCGAACAAAACCTCTGCCTCTTCTGTGGCAGATCAGCCCACTCAGCCAAGGAATGCCCAAGATCCACCACCACAGTCACCAAAGGGCGCGCAGCCTCTATGATGGAAGAGGTTGAAGAAGAGTCTGAGACATCAGATGCTTCGGAAGCTGAGGAATAAGAAGTTAGGCCCCCAACTCCAGCACCAGTTGTTCATGTTGAACACCAACTATGCCTACAGATGTAAAACAAAACAATGCATCCAACCTTTTCAGGAATATGACCCCCATGACCAATCATCGAAAGATTTCGACCCCTCTGTAGAAACACTCCGACTCTCTGAACTCCGACCCTCCAAATCTGACCCCCCCGAACCCCGTCAGAATTTTAGTTGCAAGGACCACGCTCACCCACTATGATCCGTTGATCGACAGGGTATTGAGTACTACTCGTTTAGATTATCCTAACTGATTCTTGGCAATATGGAGCCAGCAGTCTTCACTCAGCGCTCAAATACGACCCTCTGAAAACTCCGCTCAGGAAGAATCCTGATCACCACAGAATCCCGTACCATCCCTTAGACTAATGGTACCATGTAGATTCTCTAGAACTAGACCCTTTCTTGTTAGAATATTAATACGAGCTAAACTAATCGACAATTTCAACCGAGACTTGAGCTGCAGGATACTCCCCAAATCCCGATGACACTACCTCTGTCTAAAGCAACAATCCAGTAGAATGAACACTACGATCTCCATGACTACCATGAAACATCATGCAAACCATGACCCCGTCCATAGTTGAACGAACGAGGAAACATCTAACCTAGGAGGAGGAAAATTAAACGGAAAACAACCCATTGACTGGGAAACCCTGACACCTCCCCTCCAGGAAAACCACCTCGATGCCATCTACGATCACACTCATGACCCAATAATACAAAAACAATCCATTTATTATCAACATGGAACACCCAGGCCCTGGTTGGAACCAACCCGATCAAGACTCAAAAAACTGTTCCAACTTGGGCCAGCCCTAGAGGCTCCACCCCCTCCCTGAACCACCCAATGGACCCCTCACACCAAGCATCCACATTCTGCAACCGAGTCACTCAATGAACTCACCCGAAACACCCCCGGTCTCCGAAGGACAAACACCACCCAAGAACTGATCATAGGGACCAACCCCCTGACTAATCAAGGACGACAATGTGTCGACAAGATTCCAAGCCAGTGTAACCTCCCCCAAATGCAGTTCTGACAACTCGACAATCCACAGCAGGCAACGATCGAGTGCCACGAGGAGATCATGGAAATAACTCAATTTCACCTGGAAGGCATCCAGACGGGCCAAAAACGTGGAAATCCGATCAAAGGCTTCTGGACCATCTGCCCCCGCCACCAGGCCACTAGGGACAACACCCCATCCCGACCGACCTAGAGGATGGTCTCTGGATGGTAACGGATCTAGGAAACGCCCCTGCACTATGGAGAAGTTAAAGGAAGGAGGAATTAAACTGGACAGACAAACCGAGGGAATCACAAATTGCAACGGCACGAGCCCACAATGCCGCCACATCAGCATCAATGCCCTGCAGGCATTGAACTTCATCCTCGAGACCCCTGTTGAACTCCCCCAACGGTGCTCTGGAGAGGAAAAAACAGAAAAGAATTCCGAAACTTCCCGAAGGTTGAGGATCCATGTTCTCCATCGAGGAAAGGCCTCTCCTAGTTCTGCAAACACCCCCTTTTTTATAGGCAGACGAACCATCAGCACTTATCGATCAAAACATCCCAGGGAACCATCAGAGAACTCCCACAGTAATGTCTGTCTTAATTACCACTCCAATTAAGCTTAGGACCTCAAGGGCTCAGTCCTAGTGGAGGGATACTGTTATGGCCCATGCCACCAAACAAACCCACATTAAACCCCACAACCACCTGTGCCGTCTCTGGGACTTTTCCGGTCGCTCAAAGTCTGAATAACTGACTTCCGGATGTCCGATACATCATTCCTCCTTGTTCTTCGTTTTATATTGCCCCTTGTACTCTCTTCCCCCCCTTGTCTTTACTTGGTAAAAGATAGTACAAGAACTAGATACATGTATATAAACCACCAGTGCACTGGACTATTTGCCAGTATGAATATCGACTTAATACTGCATCGTAGTTTCCGATTAAGTTCCAGTAAACTTCCCAACTTTCCAAAATTAGGGATAGATGATCAAGGAGGGCATAACACATAAGTTGAAGCCAAGTCCCTGTGACCTCGAACCACCTGTACCACCCTATACCATGAACAGTTCCAAGACCCCCGGCATTCCCGACTTCCATCTGCTCCAATTCCAATCCCGATTCCAATCCTTCACCCCGACCCTCGGAATACGAATTCCCCCTTTGGAACCCTCTCGGAACCCTCCAAAAACCCTTCCAGAAGTCTCTAGCTAAGTGCCAACATGCGGATTTAACAGCAGACAGGTACTCAGGAGGATGCTGGTGATGCTGGCCCGAGTCGAGGACTTTACAGAGGGGAAGAAGGTAGAAGGGCCTAAGCCTAGTCAATACCCAGAATGAGGAAATATGTACATGCATGTCCTACTTATATAGGTTAAGAAGCGACATGTGGAACCAGGAATGTAAGACAACAAGGTATGCAGAGCATGTGGTTATTGTCCACAACAAGTAAAATTAGAATAAAGGAATGTAAATGGGCATAGAACAATAAGGGTAGGATAATAGGAACCTGGCCGAGGGTAGAACAATAGGAAGTGCCCGATTATAAAATAAGGGCTGTAACCAAGGATAACACAAGGGCAGGAAGTCTCGAGGTGAGGTGGACCGAAGGGGGAGGACAAGGATTATGGATGGTGGATGTACCAAGCTGAGACTAGGGAATGGCATGGGTCACCCATGGGTCAAATGTGGGTGACCCGCACCCGACCCATGGGAAACCCGAACCTGTCAACCCATGGGTTTTTTCCCACAGGTTGACGGGTCTTGGGTGCACACCACACCCGCACGCAATACGTCGCGTACATGGCGGCGCGTACATCACGTTTGTCATGGCGCATGCACGTACATCGTGTTTGTCATGGCGCATGCACATACATCGCATATGCAGCGGCGCGTACGTCGCGTTCGTCATGGTGCATGCACATACATCGCATACATCACGTACATGGCAGCGCGTGTGCATACGTCGCGTTTGTCGCGGCGCGTGCGCATATGTTGCGTATGTTGCATACATGGTGGCATGTACGTTGCGTACGTGGTGGCGCGTACATGGCGTTCGTCACAGCGTGTGTGCATATGTCGTGTACATCGCATTCCGTGCGCATACGTCGTGTACGTTGCATTCCGTGCGCATACGTCATGTATGTCGCATTCCATGCGCATACGTCGTGTACGTCGCATTCCGTGCGCATACGTCGTGTACGTCACGTTTGTCACAGCGCGTGCACATACGTCACGTAGGTTGCATATGTGGCGGCGCATGCACGTAACGGGCATTGCATATGTCGTGGCACATGTGCATACATTGTGTACGTCGCATTTGTGGTGTCGCGTGCGCGTACAGCGTGTTCGTCGTGTTTGGGGCATAGCATTTGTGTCGGCGCATGCACATACACGTTCATGTCAGAGTTGATGCCCTGGGTTGGGCCCGGGTCACGGGTGCTCACGGCTTGACCCGCACCCACACCCAAGGACACCCGACCCAATGACCAGTGCGGGTTGGCCTGACCCGTGCATTTCCCTAGCCGAGACCATTGTACCAAGTGTTATGCATGTGGCGTGGGCACTTGGTCATGGATATAGAATGGTTGCTTGGTTGGCATTGCCGAGTGGATGGTTTTTGGTACATGTCCTTGACACTAGGTCACCTAGGAGACACATTAGGCAAGAAGCTGAATACTAGTGGCACTGTGAAGGGAATGGTTGTGACTAACCTCGAGCTGAAAGGATTATGTAAAGACTGTGTGGTTGGAAAGATGGATGAAAAACCATTTGTTGCCAGAGAAGATCGAGATACTTGTCTCTTTGGCACTCTGCATGCCAACTTGACAGGCCCGATGAATCCTGAAGCAAGGTGGTCTTATGCCAAATACTGCCTGGTCATGAACAATGATCACTCAGGCTTTGGATTTACCTTTAACCTAAGGCAAAAAAGCGACACCATTAAATCGATCATCGATTTGGATAAGTCAATCGAGACAAAATTCCAAAAAAGGGTACATACCTTGTGGGCAGACAACGGAGGGGAGTTTCTGAATGATGTCCTATTGGAGTACTGCCAAGACAGGGGGATCTCCATAGTGAGATCAATTGCTCATACCCCAGCCATGAATGGTCAAGCGGAAAGAAGAAATAGGATCCTCACCGAAGGTGCAAGAACCATGCTAAAGGACTCAGACCTAAGGAAAGACCTCTGGGGAGAAGCAATCGCAACTCACATGTATATCTGGAACCGCTGCCCATCAAGTGTGCTTCCTAATGGAGTGACACCTTACGAAATGGTCCATGGCGAGTGTCCATCAATTGGTCACCTAAGAGTCTTTGGAGCAAAATGCTTCATAAAAATACCAGATGAGACATGCACCAAGTTAGATGACAAAGCCAAAGAGTGTCACCTAATTGGTTATGAGGGCGAGTCCATATATGTTGTGACCAACAAAGACAGGAAAAGAGTTCGGATGAGGAATGCCATATTTGTCAAAGGACTGGGACACTGGAGCCTGACTGGGGAAGACAGGGACAATTCAGATTCAGACTTCGTGAATTCAGAAACAAACCCTGCATTGGGTGACAACTCTACCAAAGATGAGATGAAGACATGGAGGACTAGTGCAGAAGTCTGGGGAATAGAACCAGTCAGACGATCAGATAGGATAAAAGAACAACATGCAGCTGACAGAGTACTTGTCACAACCACAAGCAAGGACAGGAATGCAATAGACATCAGAGATATACAGATCCTGCGTTCACATTCAGAGGCAATGAAGTTTCCAGAAGTGAAGAAATGGGGAGAAGCAATGGACTACAAGTTATCCAAACTCGATGAGATGAACACCTGGGAAGAGGTAGAAAGGACAGATGTACCAGATGATATGGATATCCTAGCAGGGATGTGGGTGAACACAGTAAAGAAACAAGACTCCGGTAAACAAAGGTTCCAAACACGATGGGTGGTATGTGGAGATCAGCAGAAAAACAATATATCGTTGAGCGACACATTTGCACCTGTGTCACGGATCTCATCTCTCAGAACACTACTTGCTCTTGCAACCATCAATAACATGCGTATGTTTGCCTGGGATGTTGACTCAGCTTACCTTCATGGGAAGATAGATCACAACATCTACAAAGAACTACCTGAGGGCTATAGAAAGCAGGACAAAGTTAGAAAGCTCAATAAGGCCTTATATGGCTTACCTGAAGCAGCCCAAGCCTGGCGAGAAGACTTGGAAGACAAACTGAAATCTTTAGGTTTTGCACCTCTTGGAAGCGACTCAGGCATCTTTTTCAGGAAAACAAGTGATGGCATAACAGCAATTGACACGCTGACAGTAAAGCGACCGATCTCAACCATGTTCCAAATCAGACTCCGATGGCGCTTATCCCATATCACCTTCACTGTTGCCACATCACACACCCAACCATTCTATTCAGTACTCCAATCTTCAGACTCCCAATTTGTCATCATATCTTCTTCAGACCTCATTCCCATGCAACGCTACAACACCCAGGACACATGCATCCAGGCAGAACCATTAACATATCATTATCTTCACGTACCCCCACCAGCACATTTCTCACTCAGAAGACGATCCCATCCAATCTATACTCAGTCATATGCGATAGGAGATACAGTCTATTTCCCAGAAAGCCAAGAACTATACATATTTCTTGGAATGACGTCTAGACCAGCATATCGTGATAGGAGTAGAGTGGAATACGAGGCAGAGTTCAGGGCACCATCCCATCCTGATTACCCCGCCCACTCCATTCGACTCACTCTTAAACACAAAATGAGAGTGCACGACCATATACCCATTAGTCCTCCTACTCCCAGACCCCTATCCTTGGATTGGATACTGGAGAAATTGCGCAAGATATGTTGCCTGTGACCTGGAAATACTCCAAGATGACTCAGTCCCCTGACTCATCCTAAGGCCCCTCAGGAGTAGTAGACAAGGTTGTTAGATGTTTATTGGTGGACTTCCTTATTGTTTCTTTTATATGTTTCCCCTTTTCTTGGCATGACTCAGACCTGTTTCCTATTCTGTTAGTCTTTTCTCATTATTATTCATCATCCTTACCTTTTTGGTTAGTCTCCCCCTATCATAGCCCCTAGCCCCTATTTGCGCAGCCTCGATGCTGTACCATTTCTCCAGAGTTTCTCCATAGTTTCCTCTTTTGTATACTTTGTTCTCATGCTTTGTCATTCAACTGACATAGCCAACCTCTCGCATCGTTTTGCATTATTGCTTGGTTTTTGTATATAAAGGCCTCTGGCTCACCTCTGTAATAACAAGTTCTCAAGTTAAAGCCTCAAGTCAAGTCAAGTCTCCAAGTCCAAGTCAATGTCAAGCCCCGGATACCAAGCTCTGGTTCACTCGGTAGTACCGACCGAACAACCCTTGCCTTTTAGTCCCACACACCAGTGACAAGGCATCCCTTGCCAGTACATGGTCTCGGTCCGGTACATTCGGTTCATTATTTGGTTCACTTTCCTCATCCCATCCCCTCTATCCTTGTCATTCTGTTATTCCCTGTCCTTCCCCTTGCCTGCTTACCTTCAGGGCATTCACTCTTTGTTGTCACTTGGCAGTGGCACTATTGTTTTATGTTCAGCCACTCCCTATTGTTTTATGTTCTGCCACTCTCATTGTTCTATTCTCACTCACTCTTTTGTTCTGGGTCATTATTTTTTGAAATTATTCTTGCCTACATTCCTTTGTTCTATTCTTGATCATTGTGGACAATACTTCCACATGGTTCTTCATACCTTATTGTTCTCCATTCCTTGTGCCACTCTGTTCCACATCTCACTTATTAGCCTATATAAGTAGCCAATGTATGTAGATGGTTCTTCGTTCTGGAAATCAACTAGGTTTACGCCTTCTTGTCCTCCCCTCTCCTGTCCCAAGTCCTTTACCTGGGCCGACATTCTCGGCACTCTCCCAGGTATCCCTCTGTCCCAAATCGGTGGCACGCATGGGAAGTAGGGCGCAACGCACGAGCACGTTGAAGCCATGCCACTACTTCTAGCCTGCAGGACTTGGCCTCTATCCGTCCGCCCCCTTCGGCTTTCCCAAGGCCTGTCAGTATGTACGGTTCCTGACAGTCAAGGCTAGTCTAGAAACATCTAGACTATTGTATTCAAGTCCCAAAGTCAAAGTCCAAGTCTTAGTCAGCGTGACACATTCACGTCTCATCAAGGTCACGTCCCTGTCACATCACACCATATTTCATTCACTATCTATTTTTGTTCATACATTGCCGAGTCACAGAACCTATTCCAGCTGTGCCGAACGACTGCGCTAGATCCCACCAGAGAAAAGGACCGGTGCGCACAGGCTTTTCTAGAGCAACTCTACAACGCATGTTGATGATGCTACAGGAATATGTTCGAGCGAGGGGGAGGAATTGAGCCTAAAAGCAGGTGTTTAGAAGTTCTACAAGATCAAGGAAAAAGATACCTCAAAACCGTTCAAGGTGTTAGGTATTCTAATCACCAGGGATAGTCAGCAATGAACCTTGAAAATGTCACAAGGAGAATACATTGACATTTTACTGCGAAGATTCCAGATAGAAGAGTGTAATCCAGTTGCGACTCCTGTAGACAAAGGCTCGCAACTAGACAAAGACACAATCCCCTATGAGAACGACAGAGAATACCAGGCACTCACAGGATTGCTCACCTATGCCGCTACTTCCACTCATCCCAACATTTCATATATCACACAGTTCTTATCCCAAGCGAACAAGAACCCCTCCCAACGAGACTGGAATGCTAGGAAATGGGTATTAAGGTACCTGAAGGGTACAAGGGATTTGGGCATCATATATCAATGTGGCCCAAAGGTATCTGACAGCTCTGAAGGTAGTCATGTGACCCCATGGGGGTATTGTGATGCAAACTATGCTAAAGAACCCAGGGATCACAAATCAACTAGGGATCGCAAATCAACTAGCAGGTATGTGTTCATGCTGGCAAACAGACCTATCACCTAGAAGTCAAAGAAACAGGCATCGGTAGCCTTGTCAACCACTGAAGCCAAGTATTACATGCTAGGAATTGCCTGCCAGGAGGCTGTTTGGCTAAAACAGATTTGCCAGGAGCTCCAGTTGATCATACACAAGCCAATTCTCATACTCTCTGATAACACCAGTGCACTGGCACTATCCAACAATCCCGTTTTTCACAGCCAGTCGAAGCATATCGATATACGATGGCATTTTGTTCGTGACCTTATTCATTCCAAAGTTGTACGCACTTCACATATCCTGGGAGCATCTAATGGGGCAGATTTTCTCATGAAGGCCTTACCTCGCTTTGAGCATGAGAGGTGTCTCAAACTGTTGGGAATGGAGTAGAGGGTTCAAACTGAGGGGGAGTGTGAAGATCAAGCCTGTACACAAGGCTTGTACGTGGTGTAAAGTTGCTCTAGGTAATTAATACCTAAAAGCCTGCGTGCACCGGTCCTTTTCTCTGACAGGATCTAGCACAGTCATTCGGCACAGCTGGAATAGGTTCTGTGACTCAGCAATGTATGAATGAAAATAGAATGTGAACGAAATATGGTGTGATGTGACAGGGATGTGACCTTGATGAGACGTGAATGTGTCACGCTGACTAAGACTTGGACTTTGACTTTGGGACTTGAATACAATAGTCTAGATGTTTCTAGACTAGTCTTGACTTGGACTTGTAGACTTGACTTGGGGCTTTAACTTGTGAACTTGAACTTGTTATTACAGAGGTGAGCCAGAGGCCTTTATATACAAAAACCAAGCAACGATGCAAAACAATGCGAGAGGCTGGCTATGTCAGTTGAATGACAAAGCACGAGAACAAAGTATACAAAAGAGGAAACTATGGAGAAACTCTGGAGAAATGATACAGCATCAAGGCTGTGTGAATAGGGGCTAGGGGCTATGATAGGGGGAGACTAACCAAAAAGGTAAGG
>QLPG01021927.1:0-12383 GCA_003314385.1 Gomphus sp. MG54 | reverse complement strand
CAGTTTACCCAAGGTGGGACAGCTCCCAAGTACTAAAGCTGCGAGCTGGGCTCAAAATGTAACACCAGAACCATTCTATGAGGAACGGGGGCTTGAAAAGGAGGGTTTCACTCTCGTTTCGTGATGGTGGTGTTGGAATAATTCAACTGGTACGGCTCACGTTGTCACGTTATGTTGTCACACTTCTTGTAATGTCTCCATCTGCGCTCAAGCCACACAACTGTATTTTGGTCAGTCCTTGTTGAGTGCTATCATGATTCTCAACATAAATGACACCAGCACTGGCTTGGAGGTCCTTGTTTGGATTCCAAAGCATAACACCGATCACGACAGACAGCTTTACAGCCTAAGACACAGTCATTTTCTTTCCCCAACTGTGCGCCACTAACGCCGCATTGCGCTGGACGTGGCCCCATTCACTAAAAACGGTCACAAACACCCTCCTCTACTAAACGACTTCTCGGACGCTTCTAATCATGATTCATTCTCCTTTTTCTGCCCTATGGCTAGCGGTCTCCAAGGATGTGTTTTCATAACAACAATTCCAAAAGAGATTCCTTTCAATATACCCAAAAACTTTACTCCTGAGTCGTTTATATCCATCCACAAATGCTTCAATGTGGTGCTGGGCTAATAGAGCCTAGTGGAATGGGCGGTAAGCGTGAGTCAGCTCCAAATCACTAATCTGTGTTCATACATACGGCTGGAAGAATGTGCTTTGCTTCTGTCCCATAGTTAGTCAACCATCCCATCACAGAACTTGCCAGGTACGTCCGTATTGCTTTTTCCGATTACAACCCAACACACAATTCTTTCTTTCGCGTGAGAGCCTCCAACACGAGCCCCAGCGTATGACCTCACACCCTTCGCCCACACTATCTCCCTGTGCATTTTTCCAGTGCTGCGTTATGAGCACAAGCCTTCACCGCTATATTCACAGACTTTTCCGGGTTCGCAACCTTTGGGGACAGAATACATCTCACCATAGCGATCAGAACTAGTGTGATAAAAGGATGTACAGAAAGGGCCCATCTGCGCATAGTAGCACGTCATTTGTTGAGGAGTGCAGGAGAAGGCAACCGTCGAAGAAGTTCTTCTGTGGCTCCCAAAGGAGAAGTTTTCGTTTGGTGGCGGCATGCATCCGCGTTTGCATTTGCATCCATAACCACCCCGACTCGATTGACCTTTTCTTCAGGTTCCATTTGCTTCTCCTATGTTCTTGCGGTCCTTGTGTTGGCAGAGATTACTCATATTGATTAACTTTAATAACTGTCGCATGAAGGTATGCGTTCAGGTGATCCATGCCACTCTGTGCTAACGGTCACTAGGTGCCGCCGGAGCTGAGAAATGGTATTTAATTGTCAAAAACTCAAAGATATGGGGTAGTGGATAGTGTGCTATGACTCTACGTAAACAGATGTGTGTTGTGACGAACGATGGAAGGAATGGAGAGAGGGGAGCGAGGGATAAGGAAATAAGGACAGAAATGCACCTTGTGGTGCATACATGCTTGTATAACAGAGAGATATAATGTAAAACCAGGAAAAGAACAAGTATTAGTTAGCATGCAGTGAAAGATAATTTAGTAACCAGACTTACTAGTAGTTACCGTGCGAGAGACACGAATGGTGGCAACTTAGATGCTAAAGTGCCCAGATGATCAGGAGATGTAGGGGCTGGAGGAGCCAAAACTGTACGGAATACAGAAGGAGACAAAGGGAAACAGATAGGAGGAGATGCAGATGACATAGGGTAAGAGACTCACATGCAAAGGAACAAGAAATGAAGGAACTGGGGTGCATATATGCAGTCACCAAGGACAGATGACTGAGAGACAGGAGAACAAGACATGAGACATGATTTAGAGAGGGAATATTCATCACAGATGAGAAGGGAACAAAGTGAAAAGTAATTTTATCCAATAGGCCCCACTGACAGGTGTCATTCTCCAAGAAGATCTTATCAGGGCGACCCACAATGGGCCGGCCCTGCATATGCTCCACAGAATCCATTAATTATGGATTATATTGTAGTCAGGTGTTTTACTTGTATAAAGCCATAGTAACTAAAAACAAATATAACTAGTCTCCTATACCAAAAACCCCCTCACACTTATATTTGATATCTACTCGATGCATGGACATGAAGTCAAGCCACATTGGGTCGAAATCTCTCTCCTTGTCATTCAAAGCTACAGACCTGGTGGGGATCACTAAATAGGTGTCATACACCACACTCACACTGTCATTGAATTAGTTTATTACTGTGAATCATCTACTGCAACTAATGCAACTCTCCTTCACACCTCCTGCCAGCTCCTCAGACCAGAGCTTACATAGGATCTAGTCGCTACACATGGCCTGTGTGAGAGCGTATCTTCACATAGAGTATTAACCACAAACTCTGTAGCTATGAATCTTTGTACTATAGTAGCTAGTCTAACTACTAGTCTATATTCCCCATCACAATATTCTAGAATGTGCCCCCCCCCCTTTTTTTTTGGTGACCTGACGATAATTAAAAAAATTAAATACACTGGGTCTTGCATAGTATTAGAGACTGTTATGATCAATATTGATTGCCACTTTTAGCTCAGCAGGAAAATATTCTATTTGTTGTGCTTTAAATCCTACTATCAGGCTCTAGGATTGCTGAAGGGTCGGACGGGTAATGGCCAAGTCCTGCAGGCTAGAAGTAGTGGCATGACTTCAACATGCTCGTGCGTTGCACCCTACTTCCCATGCGTTATACCAATTGAGGACAGAGGGATACCCGGGAGAGTGCCGAGAGTGTCGGCCCAGGTAAAGGACTTGGGACAGGAGAAGGGAGGACAAGAAGGCGTAAACCTAGTTGATTTCCAGAACGAAGAACCATCTACATACATTGGCTACTTATATAGGCTAATAAGTGAGATGTGGAACAGAGTGGCACAAGGAATGGAGAACAATAAGGTATGAAGAATCATGTGGAGGTATTGTCCACAATGATCAAGAATAGAACAACAAAAATATGACCGAGAACAAAAGAGTGAGTGAGAATAGAACAATAGAGAGTGGCTGAACATAAAACAATAGGGCCACTGCCAAATGACAACAAATAGTGAATGTCCCGAGGGTAAACAGGCAAGGGGAAGGAAGGGGAATGAAGGAATGACAAAGGATAGAGGGGACAGGATGAGGAAAGTGAACCAAACGATGAGCCAAATGTACTGGACCAAGACCATGTACTGGCGAGGGATGCCTTGTCACTGGTGTGTGGGACTAAAAGGCAAGGGTTGTTCGGTCGGTACTACCAAGTGAACCAGAGCTTGGTATCGGGGGCTTGACACCTACTACTCAAGTTTTGAGACTTTTATGCAACACATTGACTTTTTTGTGTGCCTTAACTGGTTTGTAAGAGACAATTTGTGATCTTGTTATGAGAAAGCCTAAGTTAATCTCTACTGGTCAATCTCCTTTCAGGAGATCTCATGTATCCTCCAACAATTTCATGTACACCAAGTTTCCATATGTGATGGATTTCATTGGGATGACAAGCACTGGAAACCAGTGACAACATTGAATCTTGGTTCCCTATTTTCACTCAACTGCTAGCTAGTGAGCCAACACTTCAGTGACTATCACAGTATATTCATAGAAACCAGGTTGAGGTCAAAATGATTGTAAAGTCTCTGGTCACTGGACCCATGCTGGAGGATATAAATATGACAATACTTATTACCATACCAGTGTTCCCCCAGACAGAAATGTTTCATGCTATCATTGAAAAATCCTTTCAGGGATCTGTAAAATAAATTTTACCATCACCAATTTCACCTCAAACTTTCTTTCATTTTTAGTGACACATAATGGACCATTGATTTGACATTTACTTGTAGGTTATTCAAGGACATCAGACAAGGTGCTGCATGTATTCAATCTTTGTGAAACTTAAGTTTGATATTGCTACAAGTTGTTTTCCTGGATCAGTCCTTCATTTGGGGAATCTCCCTGATATATGGTCTGAATTTTGAACAGAATGTATAAGTGGTTTCCAACATATCAGATCACATATTGTTTGGTAAGGCAGACTAGGTTTCTTTAGGGGTTCCTGTGCTAGAATATCAGAGAGTTGGTTCTAAAAATAGGAGAATAATTCCCTGGATTTTAATGTGATTTCTATTGTATTTATCACTGTTGTGCTGTTACTGATCTACTGGGAGCTGAGTCTCAGGTTCTGCCTTTGCTTAGGCTCTGTTCTAGGGAACCAGCCTGGTGGCCAAAGCACCGGTTTAGAGAATTGTGGTTCTCCCACAAGATAAATTTAATATGTAGTGATAAAGAATATTAATATATAGTGTTGGGAACCAAACTGTAGCCTGGTGTTGTTGTATGATGAGTACTTGATGTTTTAGTCTCAAATAGGTAGGTGAAATCATGTAAATATTGGTGCAGGTACCTTATGTTATATAGAGAATTGTTGAAGAGTTGCATCTTGATTGGGAAATTATTGGAGGAGATATTGGGCATTTAGTGTGGAAAATATGTGTAAAATCACTCAATTATTGCTTGGTTCTAACATGACATAGTATGATCATCATCAGCACAGCTATAGATGGTCTCGAAGTATGGGATACTAACAAAGAATCATGATTGAGCCGAGTAGACCAAACCTCATGTGGACCCGGAATAAAAGATTAAGTTCACAAATATATCCCGCGAAGACAACCACTGGCGTGTTGATTTTTATGGGAAAGTCGTCGAAGCATGCGCAGCGGTCTTCATGGCTTAGTGAACCGAGACCGTGAGGATAAGTAGGATTCAAGTGAGTGGTATTCACATGGTAGTGCCTTAGGTGAGTGCAGCCGAAGCCCGTCGGATGACCGAGAAGTCCGTGAGCATCACCGAGGCACAACGGAGTGTCGAAGATGTACATCAGCTTAAACGAAGCTGAGAGCGTCAAGAAGCATGACCAGGGGCTCATCGATATAAGGAAGCATGACCGGGATGCCGATCTATGGAAGGGAGGATGGCCGGGACGCTCGATGATGTAAGGAAGCTTGACCAGGACGCTCATCAATGTAAGGAAGCATGACCGGGACACTCGTCGATGTGGGGAAGCATGACCGGGACACTCATCTATGTAAGGAAGCATGACCGATACGCTCGTAGATGCAAGGAAGCATGGACAGGACGCTCGTCGATGTAAGGAAGCATGGACAGGACGCTCGTCGATGTAAGGAAGCACGGCCAAAGGCCCATCAATGCATGGAAGAATGACCAAGCACTTGTCAATGTAACGAAGCATAGCTGGGACGCTCATCGAGGTAAGGAAGCACGACCAAACGCTCGTCGATGTAAGGAAGCGCGGTCAAACGCTCATCAATGCATGGAAGTGTTGTGACAAGGGGTGGAAGGAACGGGAGAGAGTGGCAGGTGGAAAGAGAGAGGGGAATAAGGGACCGGGAGTGAGTAGGTGCGAGTACAACGGACTAGGAACACAGCGAGAGGGATCCAGAATGTATGGATGCAGAGGGACGAGGGGGATATAGGAACAGGAATGGAAGAATGGGATACAAAATGAGAGGAAGGGATCAGTAAGAGGAATATTTGAAGAGGGCATAGGGACGACCTTACACAATAAAGAACAACACATGACTGCACTGGAAGAGGGGATAATAGGAATAAAGGGGTTTCCGATCGGATAGGGTTTCAGAATAATTCAGTAGGGATGACAATCTGCGACATATAGGGATAATCAAGTAACAGGGAGATGACCATACATTGAGATCGAGAGCGCCGTCACTGCATTAGGACGGCCGGTATTACCACCGGAACGATTCACTCACATATAAAAGCCAGTAGTTACGAAGAATATACTTTAGTTCCAATCTCAGTCTCGTTCATCTATTGACCGATCGACAAACTCAACATCTGTATATGCGATCGAAGCCTTGAATCAAGTTCTATTCGCGTTATCTTATCAAACACTTGAATATGCACCGGGACATTATTACTAGGTGTAGTACACACCATTCACAACATTCATTCATATATATTTCCGCATGTCGAACATCTCACAGTTTACATTCATACTCTGTCAATTGCATATCAATATCTGAGCCAACTTTTAAACTATTACGAAGCATGACCAAGCGCTCATCGATGTAAGAAGCATTACCGAGACACTCGTGAATGTAACAAAGCATGACTTTGACGCTCGTCGATGTAAGGAAGCACGACCAAATGCTCTTCAATATATAGAAGCATGACCGGGACGCTCGTCGATGTAAGGATGCACGACAAAACGCTCGTCGATGTAAGGAAGCACGGCCAAACGCCCATCAATGTATGGAAGCATGACCAAGCGCTCGTCGATGTAAGAAGCATTACCGAGACACTCATCAATGTAACGAAGCATGACTGGGACTCTCGTCGATTTAAGGAAACATGACAGGGAAGATCGTCGATGAAAGGAACATGACCGAAAGCTTATCAATATATGGAAGCATCATCAAGCGCTCATCGATGTAAAGAAGCATGACCGATACGCTCATCGACGTATGGAAGCATGACCAAGCGCTCGTCAATGTAACGAAGCATGACCGGGACGCTCATCGATGTAAGAAAGCACGACCAAACGCTCGTCGTTGTGAGGAAGCATGGCCGAGCGCTCGTCAATATATGGAAGCATGAGCGAGCTTTCATCAATACATGGAAGCATGACCAACTGCTCACCAATGTAAGGTCATGACCGAGACACTCTTGAGGGCAACGGAGAATAAATGAAGCTTGTCGAAGCATGAATGAGATACTCGTCAATGAAGGAAGCATGACCAAGATGCGCATGCATGACTGAGACACTTGCATGAAGCATGGCCGAGGTGCAACCAACGCGTGTCCGAAAATTATGAACATCGAACCACACCGTGATTGATGAATTGTGATCGAGGGTCGAGCAGGTGAATCTAGGAAGGAATTATCAGGTAATTTGTGATGGTTACTTTGTTTTTTGTTCCATTCCTTCCATTGTGCCCCTTGAGCTAGCTTTGTCCAGAAGCCAGTAAATGATAGTGAGGAGACAGGATAGATGATGTTGGAAATAAAGGCGCAAAAGTGTGTATTGCGTGACATGTAATGTCACTACAAGAAAATTTTCTATGGTGTCTAACTACCTCCAGCGTTTAACCGACGTCGGCCTCAGCACCTCAGCGAAATATTTCAACAGATGATAAAAATGCATGATCAGGGGATGAGATGGATCAGGTGACAATACCTTGAAGAATCTGTTGAATTTCAGTGGTGCTTATCGAGAACCGCCGAAATTCAAGTTGTTTGGCTTAGCAACAGATGAGGAATTATGTAATGAATTTGACTCTTGCGACACGGCTAACAATGATCGACCCGATCGACTTATTCCATATTGGTGCAGAGGTCTAAGGTGAGAACTCTTGTGTTTGGGTTGGCAGATTAAATTTCTGTGGGGTTTTCATAGGGTAGAATATTGAAGTGTCAGCTGTATAAATAGGATATATTTAGAGGGATTTTCTGGTTATTTTATCTATATTTATTGTTGAGGAAAATAATGCTCTATGGTAATTCTACTGGGAGCTGAGTCCAAGGTTTTGCCTCTGCTTAGGCACCACTCTGGGAAACTGGCCTGAGTCCCAAAGTGCTGGTTTATAGAGTTGTGGTTCTCTCACAAGGCAGATATAATATGTGGTGATATATAAAAATAGTATTTGGTATTGGGAACTCAACTGTAGCTCCAGGTATTGGTACTACAAGTATCCAGTGTTTTAGTCCAAAAATAGGAAAGTGTGATGTCTGGTGCTGAACCAAAGGTTCAGCACAGAAAGAGTTTTGATGTTATCTCTCTGAAAAGCTAAAGATAAACTGTTTCAGTCTTCGCAGCAAAGACTCGGTTCTATTTGAAGTAACTATTGAAGTAACTACCTAAAGATAAATTGTCTATGACAAAAATGTAAGTATTTAGAAATGGTACATAGAGGGTCTAGTACTCACTTCAGTCTTTGCAGCAAAGACTGAAGTGGAGGGCTATTCTAGCGAACTACTTATATGAGAAATGAACAATAGGAAAATGGATAATAGAATAGTGGACAATGGAATTGTGGAATGATAAAAGAGAATAATAGGAACAATAGAAAGTTATTCTGTTCCACACCTATAGCCACTCATATCTGCTCGCTGTGGTAAGTGCCCAGTCTGAATACCAATGCAATCTTAACACTCCCCCTCAGACTGAGTCACTTGCTCCATGCCTATCAATTGGATGCACCGCTCATGCTCAAATCGGTTCAGAGCCTTTGTCAGAAAATTGGCACCGTTCTGGATCCCTGGGATATGTGAGGAGCAAACCACTTTAGATTGTATTAGGTCCTGTACAAAGTGCCATCTAATATCAATATGCTTATATCGGAGTGAAGTTTAGAAGCCAGCCTAATGTGGCCGTGCATAGGGTACACCTGCATATATGCAGTGGAAACTATATAGGGAAAAATTCACAGGGGAATGGATGGAAATAGAATAGAATAGAGAATAGACTGAATAGAAATCCACATGCCAGTGTATCCCCTTCCCAACATGTCCAGATGAGGTGAGCCGGCCCTTGGGGTAGGTATGGGGCTGGGTAGGGAGTGTGGAGTAAAACCTGCTCCTAAAATCATGGAAATATTATTGTATGTTCCTCATGATGTATAGAACTTCAGTGTGAAGTTATGTCCTGATCTGGGAATGGCTGGGGGAGATATTGCAGTGTGAATGTTGAATATATATAAAGTGACTCAATAGTCCCTGTTTCTAACACTGTACACAACACCTAGGCTTCTCATTCCTTTGAGGTATCTCAATACTCTTTTCCCTGTGTTCCAGTCTCACTGAGTAGGATTCTTGTTTGATTGCAACAGGAACTGCATGAGATATGCTATATCGGGGTGTGTAGACATTGTGGCATATGTCAGCAATCTGGTAAGTGCTTGATACTCTCTGATGTTTTTGTAAGGTTCATTTGCGTCATTTTTCAGGTGCGATCCTTTATCTACAGGCATATTTACCAGATTGCACGTGGTCATGTTAAACCTCTGTAGTATGCTGTCAATGTACTTGGATTGTGACAGCTTTAGTGTTCCGAGGTGCATATCCCTTGTTACTAGGATTCCAAGTACCTTGAAAGGCTTAGAGGTGTCTTTTTCTTTTATTTTGTAGAATTTTTGTATTCCAGCTTTCAGGCTTGATTCCTCCCCCTCGCTTGAATATATCTCAGTGCCATCATCAACATGCATATTAATCGCTGTAATGCCTCCCTGTGACCGTCTAATGAAGACTCCTGTGTCGATCCCTAGGGGTGCAAATCCCAATGACTTCAACTTCTCTTCAAGATCCTCTCTCCAGACATATGCCGCTTCAGGTAAGCCATATAAAGCTTTGTTCATTTTCACAACTTTGCCCTGCTTAGTGTAGCCATCAGAGAATTTGACATAAATATCATGGTCTATCTTTCCATGTAGATAGGCAGAATCGATGTCCCAGGCAAAGATCTGTAAGTCTTTCATGGTCACAAGAGCCAGTAGGATTCTGAGGGAGGATATATGTGAGACAGGTGCAAAAGTGTTGCTCAAGGATATATTTGTCTTCTGTTGATCTCCTTGGATGACCCATCTAGACCGAAATTTCTGTTCTCCATTCTCCAAGGTCTTTATGGTATGCACCCACAGTTCTGGTAGGACTTATGCATTGGTGGGTATGTCCTTTTCATCAATTTCATCCCATGTGTTCATTTCTTTGAGCTTGTTTAACTTGTAGTCCATGGCATCTTTCCACAGCCTTCCTTCTGGAGTGCTGATAGCATCAGAATATGCTCTTGGGATTTTGATTTCAGGTAATGTCTCCTTGTTATTGACTTTGGTGATGAGTAATTTATCGCTGATTTCTTTGGTGGCTTCTTGATCTTTGACCTGCTCTGATCACCTCGTTGGCTCCATTCCCCATACCTCCGATCTTGTCCTTCTCCCCCTGATGTTGTTTTCATCGGTTTCCTGATCTACATCTGTTCTTTCTTCCTCCATTGGTGGAAGTTCCAGAACAGTGGTCCCACTTCCTCCACTTCTATGTGCTTCACCTTCTACGAAGATCACATTTTGAGACCTATGCTTCTTCTTTCCCACATCTACTGCCACATAGATGGAGTCTCCTTCATACCCTATTAGACAACATTCTTTTGCTTTATCATCAAGCTTGGATCACGTACTATCAGGGATTTTGATGAAACACTTGGCACCAAATACTCGAAGATGTCCTATCTCTGGTGCATGCCCAAAAACCTTTTTATATGGATTGATATTGTTGGGAAGAATGCTTGATGGGCATCTGTTGCATATGTAAACGTGGGTTGAAATCACTTCACTCCATAGGTCCTTTCCTACCTCTGAATCCCTCAGCATCATCCTCACACCTTCCACAAGAGTTCTGTTTCATCTTTTGGCTTGATTCAGGGTTGTATGCAACTGAAGTCGTGATGGATATTCCTCTCCCTTGGCAATGCTGAAGTAATTCAGTGTTCATGAACTCGCCGCCATTATCTGTCTTCAAGGTGTGTACTCATTTCTGGAACTTGGCTTCTATTGCTTTGTCTAGGTTGATGATTGCCCTGACTGTTTTGTCTTTGTGTTTCAGATTGAATATGAATGCAAACCTGTCAAGTACATGCACCGAGGATCCGGTAACTTGGCGGTACCAACTAAAATACTCCATTAGTAACCAAGTATGAACCACTCAATGAGTTGTTCTCGGCTAGACACACATATCGGTCACATTCCTCATTCCCATCCCACGCCTACTCCTCACCCCTCGGTCTGCCTCACCTCAGGACTTCCTGCCCTTGTGTTATCCTTGGTTACAGCCCTTGTTTTATAATTGGTCATGTCCTATTGTCCTATCCTTGGGCATGTCCTATTATTCTGTCCTTTATTGTTTTATCCCCGTCTTGCATTCCTTATTCTAATTTTACTCGCTGTGGACAATAACCACATGCTCTGCATACCTTATTGTTCCACATTCCTTATTCCACATGTTGCTTCTTAACCTATATAAGTAGGACATGCATGTACATATTTCCTCATTCTGGGTATCAACTAGGCTTAGGCCCTTCTACCTTCTTCTCTTCTGTTAAAGTCCTTGACTTGGGCCAGCATCATCAGCATCCCCCTGAGTATCTGTCTGTTGCAAATACAGTGGCATGCATGGCAAGTGGGGCACAATGCACGAGTACGTTGAAGCCAATGCCACTACTCTTGGCCTGCAGGACTTGGCCATAGTCCACCCGACCTTTTGCCAACACCCCTCAGCAGTACCGAAGTCCGTCAGTACCCGACACTTGACAAAACCCAGACATTGATCACAAGACAGAACTTGGCATGCGTCCACCTGGCTTTGGGGTTCATTGCCCCTATCAGATCAGCATGTAGTATCCCAAACAGACGTGTATCCCGTTCCTTGTGGGTTTCAAAAGGTTTTTTGTCCATTTTTCCTAATATGCATTCTTCACAGACTCCTTCTAAGTGTGTGTCTGTGACCTCCATCCCTTTCACGGTGTTGGAATTAACTAATCTTTTGAGTGCAGTATCACCAAGGTGCCCTAGTCATCGGTGCCATGTGAGTAGGTTGGTGGATGATGTATCTCTCTTGACTGCAGCCATGATATTCTCGTGGGGAGGTGCGATCTTCATCTTTACTTCGTATAACTCTCCACCTGTCATGGTTTCTCTACTCCTCTATCTATTGCTTGTTATTGGGCTCCGCTACTCCGCTAGACCATATGTACAGTTCTTAGGTAATTAGTTAAAGCTCAGTCTTGAGCTGGTCAATACACCGACAAGTATCATTGCTCAGTTCCTTCTTCCGCTCTCTAGTATTGAAGCTCTTGTTGTTGCTGACATTAGCTCAAGACTATTATATCCCTACAACACCCTATCATGGATGTTGATCTCCTACAACAAATTCTCGCAGGCCTGCAGCAAAACAATGCAGACCTGACTGCAATGGTAAACAACCAGACACACCACCTTAACCAACACCTAGCGTCACTACAAACCCAAACACCCCAGCTGACATCTACAACCACCTCCTCTATCTCATCAGCTGGCAAAATCGCAAGACCAGAACCATTTGATGGCTCAGCAGAGAAGATTGATATCTTCCTACGTGAGCTCTACCTGAACTTCGAGGACGATGCATCTTATTTCAAAGTGGACCATATGCGAAAGATCCGCTTTGCCTTGTCCTATATGAAAGTGAAGTTTGCGGCTCAGTGGGCAAGTCGTATCACAGAGGAACTGGAAGCAGGAACACGCAGCTACCAGAGTTGGGAGGAATTCCGTACTGAGCTGC
>QLPG01021923.1:0-15337 GCA_003314385.1 Gomphus sp. MG54 | reverse complement strand
CTAACCCGGGAAACCCCTTCGGAAGTACTAGCTAAGCGCCTGACACGCGGACTTAACAATAGTGCAGGGGCAGTTCCTAGATCCATTATCACCCAGAAACCACCCTTGTGGTCGTTCTGGATGGGGTGTTGTTCCTAGTGGTCTAGTGGCAGGGGTGGATGGTCTGGAGGCTTTTGATCGGATTTCTGTGTTTTTGGCCCATCTAGATGCATTTCAGGCAAACTCAAGTTATTTCCAGGGTCTCCTTGTGGCACTTGATTGCTGTCTTTTGCAAATTGTTGAATTTTCAGAACAGCATTCAGGGGAGGTCATACTGGCTCGGAATCTTGTTGACTCATTGTTGTCCTTGATTAATCAGGTGGGGGGTGGTCCCAATGATCAGTTCTTGGGCGGTGTTCGTTCTTTGGAGACCGGGGGAGTTTCAGGTGAGTCTGTCAAGTGAATCAGTCGTGGGAGGTGGACGCTTGGTGTGAGGGGTCTGTTGGGTGGTTTGGGGAAGTGAGGTTAGGAGGGTGAGCATCTGGGGCTGGCTCGAGTTGGAACTGTTTTGTGCTCTGATTGGGTTGGTTCCAGTCAGAACCTGGGGCGTTCCATGTTTATAGTGAAATAGATTTGTTTTGTATAATTGGGTCGTGAGTGTGATTGTAGACGGCATCAGGTGGTTTGGAGGAGAGAAGTGTTTGGACTTCTAACCGATATGGGTTGTTTTCTGAGTGTTCCCCTTTCCTAGGGTAGTTGTCCCATTGTATGCCTAATTCCCGTGGTCGGGGTTGTAGTGGTCATGGTGTTTGTGGTGGTCATGCTGATCATGGGGTTCGTTCACCGGATTGTTGCCTAGACGGCGGTGGTGTCGTCAGGATTTGGGGGATGTCTGTCAAGCTTCAGGTACTGACAGACTTCGGTACTGCTGAGGGGTGTTGTCGAAAGGTTGGGTGGACTATGGCCAAGTCCTGCAGGCCAAGAGTAGTGGCATTGGCTTCAACGTACTTGTGTGTTGTGCCCTACTTGCCATGCATGCCACTGGTTTTGCAACAGACAGATACTCGGGAGGATGCTGATGATGCCAGCCCGAGTCGAGAACTTTACAGAGGAGAAGAAGGTAGAAGGGCCCAAGCCTAGTCCATACCCAGAATGAGGAAATATGTACATCCATGTCCTACTTATATAGGTTAAGAAGCGACATGTGGAATAAGGAATGTGGGACAACAAGGTATGCAGAGCATGTGGTTATTGTCCACAATGAGTAAAATTAGAATGAAGGAATGTAAATGGGCATAGAACAATAAAGGATAGGATAATAAGAATGTGACCAAGGATAGGACAATAGGAAATGCCTGATTATAAAACAAGGGCTGTAACCAAGGATAACACAAGGGCAGGGAGTCCCGAGGTGAGGCAGACCGAGGGGTAAGGAGTAGGTGTGGGGTGGGAATGAGGAATGTGACCGATATGTGCATCGAGCCGAGAACAACTCATTGAGTGACTTGTACTTGGTTACTAAAAGAGTATTTTAGTTAGTACCGCCAAGTTACCGAATCCTCGGTACGTGTACTTGACAATGTCCTGCAATTCAAGTCTCAGTTGAATCGTGTTAATAGTTCAGCTCGTTATTAACATTCTAACAAGAAGGGTTCTAGTCTAAGAGAATCTACATGTAGTACTGTTTTGTCTGTCAAGCGTCGGATACTGACAGACTTTGGTACTGCCGAGGGGTGTTGCTGAAGGGTCGGGCGGACTATGGCCAAGTCCTGAAGGCCAAGAGTAGTGGCGTTGGCTTCAATGTACTTGTGCGTTGCGCCCTACTTGCCGTGCGTGCCACTGTATTTGCAACAGACAGGTACTCGGGGGGATGCTGAGGATGCCAGCCCGAGTCGAGGACTTAACAGAAGAGAAGAAGGTAGAAGGGCCTAAGCCTAGTCGATACCCAGAATGAGGAAGTATGTACATCCATGTCCTACTTATATAGGTTAAGAAGTGACATGTGGAATAAGGAATGTGGGACAATAAGGTATGCAGAGCATTTGGTTATTGTCTACAATGAATAAAATTAGAATAAAGAATGCAACGCGGGGATAAAACAATAAAAGATAGGATAATAGAAATGTGTCCAAGGATAGGACAATAGGAGATGCCAGACTATAAGACAAGGCTTGTAACCGAGGATAGTACAAGGGCAGGAAGTCCCGAGGTGAGAAGGTTCGGGGGGTGGGGACAGGGAGTGTGGATGGTGGACATGCTGAGCCAAAACTGGCGTACCAAATGTTATGCATGCCACGCGGGTATTTGGTTGTGGATATGGGGTGATTGCTTGGTCGGCACTGCCGAATAGACGTGTCTCGGTATGGTACTTGACATTGTCCAAGGGATGGTACGGAATCCCACGATGGTCAGGGTTCTTCCTGAGCAGAGTTTTTCAGAGGATCAGATTGAGTGCTGAGTGAAAACTGCTGGCTCCATGATGCCAAGAATCAGTTAGGATGAATCTAAACAAGTAGTACTCAATACCCTGTCGATTGACAGATTGTAGTGGGTGAGCTTGCAACTATAATTCTGATGGAGTTTGGAGGGTCTGATTTGGAGGGTCTGAGTTCAGAGGGTCAGAGTTGGAGGGTCAGAGTGTTTCCGCAGAAACGAGTTGAAAGCTTTTCGATGATTGGTCATGGGGGGTCATATTGCTGAAAAGGTTAGATTCATTGTTTGTTTTACCTCCTTTAGCACAGTTGGTGTTTAACGTGAACAACTGGTGCTGGAGTCAGGAGCCTAGCTTCTTTTTCCTCGGTTTCTGAGGCCTCCAATGTCTCAGATTCTTCTTCAACTTCTTCTGCCATGGAGGCTGCATGCCCTTGTGGATCTTGGGAATTCCTTGGCTGAGTGGCCCGATCTGCCACAGAAGAGGCAGAGGTTTTGTTCAAAGCAGCATTGCCATTCTTGCGGTGTAAGTTTTCCATCTTTTCCGATTTTGGATGAAAGATCCATGGTAGTCCTGCTGCCACTGGACGGGGTCGCGGGTTGGCCTGGATTGGCCATCTTATTGCCTGTGTTAGTGGCCAAATACATGGTCATAGGGGTCCTCCCTAGGGAATGGCATAGGTCACCCACAGGTCAAATGTGGGTGACCCACACCCAACCCATGGGAAACCCAAACCCATCAACCCATGGGTTTTTTCCCACGGGTCGATGGGTGTCAGGTGCATGGCACACCTGCATGCCTGCGGCACATTTGTGTCATATGTCACGTTCTGTCAAGTCCACGTACCGAGACCCATCCGCCGGCAGTGCCGACCGAGCAATCATCCTATATCCATGACCAAGTGCCTGTGTCACATGCATAAGACTTGGTGCGCTGGTCCCGGCTCGGCACATCTGCCATCCACACTCCTCGGTCCGTTTCACCTCGGGACTCCCTGTCCTTGTATTATCCTCAGACACGACCCCAATGTTTTATACTCGGCCACTCCCTATTGTCCTATCTTGAGTCACGATCCTATTATCCTGTCTTTTATTGTTCTATCCCCGCTTTGCATTCCTTGTTCTAATTTTGTTCGTTGTGGACAATAACCACATGCTTTGCATACCTTG
Source organism: Gomphus sp. MG54 (assembly GCA_003314385.1). Taxonomy (NCBI): domain Eukaryota; kingdom Fungi; phylum Basidiomycota; class Agaricomycetes; order Gomphales; family Gomphaceae; genus Gomphus; species Gomphus sp. MG54. Next base: position 11,758 of record QLPG01021923.1, on the reverse strand, counting down.
TTGTCCCACATTCCTTATTCCACATGTCGCTTCTTAACCTATATAAGTAGGACATGCATGTACATATTTTCTCATTCTGGGTATCGACTAGGCTTAGGCCCTTCTACCTTCTTCTCTTCTGTTAAGTCCTTGACTCGGGCCGGCATCCTCAGCATCCCCCCAAGTATCTGTCTGCCACAAATACAGTGGCACGCACGGCAAGTAGGGCACAACACACGAGTACGTTGAAGCCAATGCCACTACTCTTGGCCTGCAGGACTTGGCCATAGTCTGCCCGACCTTTCGACAACACCCCTCGGCAGTACCAAAGTCTGTCAGTAACCGACACTTGACATGTTCGCACTGACATGAATGTGCAGTACATGGATGCACCGACATGAACATGCCAACACAAATGCACCAACACAAACGTGCCAACACAAACATGCCAACACAAATGCGCCAACACAAATGTGCCAACATGAACGCGCTATATGCATATGCGCCGACTCGAATGCACCGACATGGACACGTTGTATGTGCACGTGCAACACGCTATATGCGCACATGCCAATACGAATGCATTGTACATGTGCACATACAGCTCCTTGGTATCGGTGCATGTGTGTCATATGGTGCGGCGCATGTGTTGTATGCATGTATGTGTTGGTACATGTGTGTTATATGGTGCGGCGCATGTGTTGTATGCACGTGTGTGTCATATGCATGTGTGGCGCATGTGTGTCATATGCACATGCATGCTGTATGTGCACATGTACGACAGGAGTGAGTGGCCAGTTGTTTTGGAACTGTTGATGATTTAACCCGAGAAGTGTGACAAAACTTTGGTGTGATAAAGCCTAATCAAGTTCTCCAACAAGACGATAGCAAGTGAATACCAGTCCAGGTTGTTGTCCAAAAAGAATTTCTTAGAGGGGGCCTTGGCAGGTACCTTGTCAATTACGTGTAGGAATAATAGTTTATGTGCGTGAACTATTATTCTACCCTTGCCTAGGATTATTTCCACGGATGTTCTATAAATCTGATTTAGTTCTTTTACAATGTTTTTGCATACCTTTGTGTTTTTAACCGAGAAACCTTCCACTTTGGTAGAAGGGTTTGAGATTTACTCTTTGGAATAAACCTCTGTCAACAAGTCTTTGGACCTGTTGATTTGGCACTGGTCTTTGGACCAATGTACCTAGAGTGCTTGCTGCACAAGATAATCTAGTAGACTATAGGTGAAAGTAAGATTGATTGATTTTACGCTACAGAACTAGTCTCTATATATACTAATTCTAAGCTGATTATGTAACTCCCCAATAAGGTAAGACTTTCCAGAAATTAGTAGAAGGGTGTGGAAAGGAATGGAAAGTCCTTGAAGCCTGTGGCAGTTACAAGTCACCCTATGAGTTACTATATGAGTCACTAATGAGTCATATTCCCATGACTGGTAGTCTTGTGACTAGTCAAGTCACGAAATTAGTAGTATATGAGTCGTGCTTCTGGGCTGACCTTATATGTAATAGTTATTATGTAAACCCAGGAATTTGTTGTACAATTGACTCTTGAGAGCTTGAACCAGCAGTTTGGTGCCATTTTCCATGTGTAAGTGTTTGGCACCTGGCTGTGGGTCCTTGTGGGTCCAAATAGTAATAAGCGAAAAATATAAGTGTTTTTGGAGGTTTTCCTTGAGCTTGAGGACTTTGATGATTTAAGAGTTAATTACTTGTAGGTAATTCACTCTTAAATGGCCAGCCAAAGCATTATAGTGTTTTTTTGGTAGTCCAGATGAGACTGATTTAAGTTGGATTATTCCTTGGAGGAGAGGTTTGGATCTTGTAGGCTGATTTGGTTCAGAAGTCTTGTAGAAAATAAGGGAGAACTCCCCATTCCCCAACACCAGTTGGGTGTCATATGCATGCGCATGTACGTATACATGGTTGACATACCAGGTTGGGTCAGGTCATGGGTGCTCTGGGCTTGACCCGCACCCACACCCAAGGGCACCCGACCTGGTGACCCATGTGGGTTGGCCAAACCCATGCTATTCCCTAGTCCTCCCTCTGTCATAGGAGCGGTCGAAGTTCCAGGTGGAGGGGGGGCTCTCTGGCAATTTCCGATCGTTGCTCCCAGTAGCAGGCATCGATGGATTGGGAAAGGAGGTGGAGTTGGAGTAGGGAGTGGGGTTTTCCTACCCTGGAGATCTCGTCCTTGATCCTGCCGGGGAGTCCGTTGTAGAACTGGAGATGAAGTGCAGCATTGCCCCAGTGGACGCAGGTGGCTAGTCGATTGAATTCAACTACATATTTCATGATGCGCTGATTATCATACATGCGGAGGTTCTCAAGGTCTGCTTTGGCCTCTCCTTCTGGGTCGTGGGGGCTGAAGTTGGTTTTGAGTTCATTCACAAACTCCTCATAGTCATGGAGCCAGTCTGGTTTGTCAGGGGCGGAGAGGGCTGGTCAAACCAGTCCAGGGTGGTACCGGTCAGGTGTGACAGTATGTCGGTTACCTTGGTGTTGTTGGTGTCAAAAGTGTCAGGGTGGTCATGGAAGTTTAGTCTACACTGCACTAAGAAGGCTTGTAGTTTCCTCGAATTGGATCCATCAAAGGTATCTGGATCCCAGACCTTGGCGGTGTGGGGGGCTGATCTTCTGGGGCTGGCTAAGTTGCTTGCCAGCATAACGAGGGCCTGAGTGAGATTGGATACAATGTTAGGTCCCAAGGTAGGGGCCCCTCCTGGGTGTGCAGGAGGTGGCGGTACTACAGTGGGTGGTGTGACATAGGGTTGGGCAATGGGGGGTGGTGCAGCGAGCGGAGGTACCACAGGTGGTGCAACGAGTGGTGGTACTACAGGCAGTGGTGCCATAGGCAGAGGTGCAAAGGGTGGTGGTATGTAGAGGGGAGATGCGAATGGGGGAGAGGGGTGCCAATGAGTTTGACGGCACTGCTGAGGATGGTCCTGAACTGGATTGCATCTCTGAGGGCAATGATTGTTGAGTCACCAGGGGGTGGTTCACAAGGAACAGGTTGGTCAAATTTGAATGCAGGTTTTGATTTGTGTCCGAGAATCCGGAGTTGGATGAAGGCTCCGGGGGGTGTGCTGGGGTCTGAGGTGTCTGGAAACTTGGTCCAGGGGCAGACAGTTCTCAGGGAATGGATGTATGGCAGGCAGATGCCTGGGTGATTGTCTGCATAGCTTGCAAACATGTGATAGGTCTCATGCTTTATGATGATCAGGAGTGTGAGTACAAATATACTGTTAAATCCGCATGTCAGCGCTTAGCTAGAGGCTTCCGGAAGGGTTTCCGGAGGGTTCCAAATGGTTTCCAAAGGGGGGTTCATACTCTGGAGATGGAGGAACTAAAGGTTGCGAGTTCACGATTGGAATCGGAATGGGGACAGAAAGATGGAAGCACCGGGGGTCTTAGGACTGTTCATAGTATAGGGTGGTACGAGTGGTTTGAAGTCGCAGGGACTTGGCTTTAACTTATGTGTTGCACCCTCCTCGATTTTCTGTCCCTAATTTCGGAAAGTCGGAAAGTTTACCAGATTGGGAACTATGACGCAGAATTAAGTCGATATTTGTACTGGCAAATAGTCCAGTCGACTGGTGTCTTATATACATGTATCTAGTCTTGTACTATCTTTTGCTGAGTAAAGACAAGGGGGGGAAGAGAGTACAAGGAGCAATATAAAATGAAAAACAAGGGAGTGAGGTATGCAATGATCCTGCACATTGTTTATCAAAGGAGCGGAACCTTGGCTTTGGAATCTTCAGAGGTTTGGAAATATGGAACCTTGGATTGATGCATCAGAATATCAGAAAGCAGTTATTCAGACTTTGAGCAGTTGGAAAGGTCCCAGAAACAGTGTGGATGGTTGTGGGGTTTAATGTGAGTTTATTTGGCGGTATGGGCCATAACACCCTAAGTCTCTGGCACTTCCCGTCTGCTTCCTGTCCTTTCCATCCCATCCATGAATCCAATCCTTGACCCCCTGTAACTCTGGAATCTCAACCCCCTCCATGGAACCCCTTGGAGACCTACGGAATCCCTCCAGAAGTATTTCCTTAAGCACCTGACATGTAGATTTAACAATGTCATCTTGAGGTCATGCAGTTTGGTACAGGCCATTCTGGCACGGTCTGGGTCACCAAAGGCTTCTTCAACCTGCTTAGGAAACTCATTGAAGGTAGTGATTGAGGAAGTCCCATCGATGATTGCTAGGGAATAGCATGGGTTAGGCCAACCCACATGGGTCACCAGGTTGGGTGCCCTTGGGTTTGGATGCACGTCAAGCCAAGAGCACCTGTGACCTGGCCCAACCTGGCATATCATCTATGTACATGTGCATGTGCATGTGTACCACACACACTTGCTCCTGTCATATATGTGTGCATACAACATGCACTTACTGCATGTGCACACATATGACATGAATGTGCCATACGCATGCATGTACAGTGTGTTCATGTCAATGTGTACACATACAGCACATTCGTATCAACACATATGCTTACAGTGTGTTTGTGCCAATGCAAATGCTTACAGTGTGTTTGTATTAGTGCAAATGCTTACAGTGTGTTTGTATTAGTGCAAACACTTACAGCATGTTTGTGTCAGTGCAAATGCAATGTACAACATGAACATGCCACATACATGCAGGTGCAGCATGCACCTGACACCTGTTGACCCATGGGTTAGGTGTGGGTTACCCACATTTGACCTGTGGGTGACCTGTGCCATTCCCTAATGATTGCTTGGGTCTTATTATGTGCCCAGATTGCCCCCCTGACATGAAGGAGAGAGCATACAATATCTTTGTCTTTTTATTGGGAAATGATCCTGGCTAGAGAATAATGGAGAGTTTCACTGCATGAATGAATCTTTCTGTATCTACTCTGTCTCTACTGAACCTCTCTGGATCAGCTGCATTGATGGTGTGATGAGAGGAGGAGGATATGTAAGAGGGGGGGTGAACTGCTATGTGTTGTGTTACAGCAACTGCAGCAGCTAGGGAATAGCATGGGTTAGGCCAACCTGCATGGGTCACTGGGTCAGGTGCCCTTGGGGTTGGGTGCAGGTCAAGCTGAAAGCACCTGTGATCTAGCCCAACCTGGAATATCATCTATGTACACATGCATGTGTACGTGTACAACAGGCACTTGCTCCTGTCATATGTATGTGTGTATGACATGCATGCACTGTATGTGCACATGTATGACATGAATGCACCATATGTGCACAAATATGACATGCATGCACTGACACAAATGCATATAACATGCGCACACACATCTGTTCATGTCAGTGCATGCCTGTAGAGTATGTTCATGTTGATGTGTATGCATACAGTGCATTTGTATTGACATATATACTTACAGCATGTTTGTGTCAGCGCAAATGAGACATATGATATAAATATGCCTCATGTGTGTATGTTTAGGTCTCCCATAGGTTGGGTATGGGTCACCCACATTTGACCCATGGGTGACCTGTGCCATTCTCTAGCAGCAGCTGATGCAGCATTGGCTGGATTGTTTTGAATGCCACACAGCTGTTAAGGATTGAGATTTAGCCCAAACATCTCTTCTTCTGATCACTGGCAACCTGGACCTGATGGTATTGGAGAGAGAGGGTATGGATTCTATGCATTATTATCCCTGATATCTGCCTTTGACCGGAGGTTGAATTTGCCATTGTATTTTGCAGTTGTGTCTGTGACCTCAGCTCTTTTCTAAGAGACTGAGGTATGAGTTCAAGTTTATTCTCATATTTTATACAATTGTTGACCATTCTTTTAGATAGTATTTCAGATAGCTAAATACTTCTAATATGAGCTCTTTTCCAAGAGACTGAAATAGTATTTCAGCCCCTATATTTTAACACCAGCTGTCCCTGGAGTACCTGATTCTGGTGCTGTAGGTACCTCAGTTATTCCACTTGGATGGCAAGCAGGGTTCTGAGAAAGACCCTGTTCACCCAGGGATTCCCAGTATGCCTCAGGTAATTGGTCTGATATGATATAGAGGTGGAATGTGATAAAGGAGGTGTGTGAGGTTGTCCTTGGTTAGTTGATCTTCTGTTAGGGCAACACTATTGACAAGGTCACAACGACAAGATAATCCTATATTTATGAGCTGAAAGGGGATATTCCACCTGGTGTAGTGGTAATCCTTAGTTTATACAAGGTTTACTACCAAGAAATACATGTAAAGCTCACCTGGTGTAGTGGTAATCCTCAGAGATCAAGCTGAGGAGTCACTGTCACACCAGTCACAACCCTATCCCTAATCTGGCACTTATTACATAACCAAGAATGTAAAATAGAGATCATGTAAATGGGAAAAGATTGACCAAACTCTGACACATATCCTGCTGGTCTGGACATGTGTTTCTTTTGTTTTAACAATGCATTTGGGGCAAGGTTGGCAAGTTTGGTTATTCCTAGAAGTGAAGTAGCCTTTCTAGCTTCCCTCATTAATTGTCCCTTTTCCCTGCAATTTTTTGATGATTTAATAGGGATTTTCTTGCCAGGTTCAAGAGGAGGAGAAGTTGGTGGAGAAAGGGGAGTTTCTGGATGATTGTCTGATTTCCCCAGCCCAGATATATCTTTTAACTTGTGGAGTATAGGCTGAATGAAATTACAGTGAGCTTCAGGAGTATCTCCAGTAGTTTCCTGTGTGTCAGGGATTTCTTCTGCAATTTCTGTAGTATTTTGATTAACTTGAGCTTGTTCATCATCTAGAAGCTTTTCTTCCAAGCTTAGTTGATCATAAAGATTGTCATAATCTTCTTGAGCTTGGAATTAATCTTGTAGAATTCTTGTTAGGCTGAGTATATGCATGCTTGCATTCTTTATCCCAGTGTTTCCTACAGTACTTATATCCTCTAGCTCCTCTATCCTTAGGAGTCTGTCTATTAGATACATTACTGTCATCTTTAGGGAACTTCAGTGGTGGAAGCCCAGATGATGCTCCTACTAGGTGTGACCATATGTCACAGTGCATTTGTGTGGCTCCCATATTAGATAACATTCCTCAGTAAGTCATCTCTCAATTAGGATGTTGTCCTTTTTGGAGGTTAATGCTCATCTCCAGGCTACATAAACATCGCTTGAGGTTGTTGGAGGGTGTCAGGCACCAGAAATGCTGACATTGTATGGGCCAAGTACTAGTGCAATAGTACCAACTCCATGATGCTGGCAAGGAATCAGCCAAGTCCAGTAGACCAATCAGGGTGGCTTGGCTTCAATGTACTCATGCATTATCCCCTACTTTCCATGTGTGCCACTAATTTCAGAGAGAAGAGGAACTTGGGAGAGTGCCAAGAGTATTGGCCTAAGTGAGGACTTCAGACAGGAGGATGAAAGAAGGAAAGAAGCATATGCCAAGTTGATATTCAGAATGGGGAACTATCTACATCCATGTACTACTTATATAGGTTAAGAAGTGGATGTGGAACAAGGTGGCATAAGGTATGAAGAAGGGGATAAGGTATGGAGAGCATATGGGAGCATTGTCCACAATGCTCAAGAATAGAACAATGAATGTAAATGAAAATAGAACAATGAAATATGGCCAAGTATAAGATAATAAGAGCGTGACCGAAAATAAGACAAAAGAATGTGACTAAATATAAAACAATAGGGTCATGGCTGAGAATAAAACAATAGAAATGTCCCAAGGTGGGACAGGTTGGGAATGAAAGAATAAGTGGGTTGGGGATAATAGATAATGAATAAAAGAAATGTAAGTGATGAATAAACTAGAAGGTGTGGATGATGAATGTACCAAGCCAAGACCAATGTACTAAGTGACTTGTATCTGCATGTGTAATTAGACATTTGACATTCAGTCAGTATGACTGAGTGAACTGATGCTCGGTACATGTACTTAACACTCTCCTACCATCAATCTTACATGTATACATGTATACCCAGGCCTATCCCAAAGTATGCATCCCACACCATCACAGATCCACCTCCCAACTTTACTGTACCTTCTACCAGAGGCTGCCAATGGTATTCAGGTCACCAAACACATTAACACTATTATATCCCACCCAGTCTGCCTACAAACAGTCAGAAATGTGCTCAAGCAGCACTCATTCAAGGCTGTTACAAAGAAGAAAAAGCTGTTGCTCACTGCAGTACACAGTATGAAGCATTTGGCATTTGCTCTGAAATACCAGAAGTGAACTGTAAAGGACTGGAAGAGTGTAATTTGGTCAGATAAAACTAAAATCAACAGGATTGTATCAGATAAGAAGTAGTGGGTGTAGAAGCAGGGGATGGGCTGATTGAGAGAGAGGTACAAGGAACCATGAAGTTTGGGGGTAGGCTCATTATCATAGTATGGGGCTGTTGTTGGAGGTTGCGACATGGCAGTGTGACAAACCGTGTCACCCCAGTATTGTTTTACAAGTAATTATTTGCCAATTATAGTTTTTGCACAGTTGTAAAACTGTTCCTCTTTGTTTCCATTGTTATAGATACTTTATTGTTATAAAACAGTATATAAGTAGCTACATCAACCACTGTCTTCCCTCAGTCATTTGACACCCACAAACACTAAGATGAGACATTTAGTTAGCTTACAGTCTTTCCATCTTGCTCACTTATCTAGTAGATATTTGCTACTAGGTAAAATATATACAGTCATTTGACATCCACAAACACTGAGATATTTGCTACCAGTCTATTAAATCTAATGGGTTATGGGCCTCGCTGCTCCCTACTTCAAATAGTACTCACCCTGATGTCCACTGCATTCACCACCACCAACCTCCTCCCTTCCTCAGTCCCAAAGCTCATGCCATCTGGCTTGAACTGGACCACATTTGCCATGCATTCCAGGATGTTATTGAGGCAAAAGGCTTATGGTGATATTTTGACAGCACAGCTACTTGTCCCATCTCAGCACACCTCCTAAGCCTGATGAGGAGCTTGTACTTACTCAGTGGATTAAGGAGGACCATTCTGCAAAGGCCCCCCTCATGCATCGCATCCCTGACTCAACCCTAATATGAATTCATAGGAAGAAGTCTCTGAAAGACCGGTGGGACTTCATCACAAAAGAGTTCTCTTCAAAGGGTGCTTTTGCATAAGCAGACTTGTGTACCCAATTCATGGAGTCTCAGTGCCCTGACAAAGGAAATGTGGGTGAATTCCTGGATGAGTTACATGTAAAGAAGGAGGAGCTGGCCACTTATGGTGTTGTCATTGATGAAAAAGACTACCATTCTACTATCATCAAATCTCTTCCACCTCACCTCTCTGCTTTTGCTTCAAACCTCCTTGCCAGTGAAAGATTGTACAGCTCTACAAAATCTATCGACCCTGATAAGCTAAGCTTGCTGGTTTCTAAAGAATACGAGCATCATGTAGCACAGAGGTTGTGCCATACTGGTGGCAACATGTCAAAAGGAAATGACAAAGATGAAGCAATGTTTGTCATACCTAAATGGAAAATCAAATGCCCTGAACAAATGCCATGTGGTGTATGCTAGAACTGCAGTGACAAAGGATACTATAAAGACAAGTGTCCCAAACCTGCCAAGACATCAGCAAACAAAAGCAGATCCCAGAACAATAGTGGCACCACAAACATTGCTGTTACATCTAACCTTGAATCCGATATGGCCTTCATGGCAGATGAACTCTTTGATTCAGACTTGAATGCTGAAAGTACTGGAGATTGCAAAGGAGACTGGTTTTCTGAAGTCAGTGACAATCAAGACAATAAATACAAGATGGAGCAGTCACCTGAAACTGATGAGAGTGATGGATTTTTGCTTGCCAGTGGTAACTTGAACCACTGTTAGGAACCATACACTGGCATGCCCGACTATTCATTTCAGCCCACTCAGCCAGCTATATCTTTACTCGCCTATTTAACTATTATTCCCTCAGCCCACGAACTATATGGACCTCATGTATCTGTCTTGGCATCACATGCTCCTGTCAATTCACTCCACTCATTTACATCAAACTCCATATGCTCGCAATTCCATTATTACTTCATTTACATTTAATATTCTTTCATTTATGTTCTGCTCCATTTTCATTTATTTGCAATATTCTATCTCTTATATCCAATCTGCTATTACATTCCTTGTAGGATAACTCCATTGGGAATCGGGGTGACACATCACCCCTCAATGTCACAGAAGAGATGTTAAATCTGCATATCAAGCACTTAGCTAGATACTTCTGGAAGGGTTTCTGGAGGTTCCAAGTGGCTTCCAAGGGTGGGTTCATACTCTGGAGGTGGAGGGACTAGAGGTTGCAGGTTCATGGACAGAAATGGAAAAGGTGGAAAGATAGGAAGTTCTGGGGGCTTGGGACTGTTCATGGTATTAGGTCATTTGACTACTCGTTCAAGTTGTTCGAGGTCGTAGGGACTTGGCTTCAACTTATGTGTTGTACCCTCCTCGATCATCTGTCCCTAATTTCGGAAAGTCGGAAAGTTTACCAGAACTGAATTGGAAACTATGACACAGAATTAAGTCAATATTCATATTGGTGAATAGTCCAGTTGACTGGTGTCTTATATACATGTATCTAGCTAACTTTTGCTGAGTAAAGACAAGGGGAGGAAAGAGTACAAGGGGCTAATAGAGAACAAAGAACAAGGGAGTGAGGTATATGATGATCCTGCATGTCATTTATCAAAAGAGTGGAACCTAAGGTCTTAGAATCTCAGAGGCTCAGGATTATAGAACTTCGGGCTGATACAATGGAATTCATGGAAAGCAATTGTTCAGGCTTTAAACAGTCAGAAAGGTCCCAGAAATGGTGCAGGTGGTTGTGGGGATTAATGTGGGTTTATTGGGGGCATGGGCTATAACAAGAGATCAAGATTGGGATGTAGTATTTTCATTCTTGCTTTTTACGATCCTTGGCTTTCTTATCTATTATAGGAATCTAGTCAATTCCTCATAGATTTGAAAGTAGTATAAAGATCTTGTACATTCAGTAGTACAGTCCTCAGTCAGATAATCGACTTTGATTTCGGCTAATCCTTTCTTTCTCTCTTGCTATTCTAAAATTAGGGACCAGTGCAATCTGGTGGGCACAACATACAAGTTAAAGCTGTGCCCTACTCTCAACCTCACCACTGTTTACCCTTGGGAGATATTACATTTAATTACAATTACATTATTCCTTCACATCGTAACAACCACCTCGATGCTGATCTAAATGATGCACATGCAGTATGCATTGAAGTCGAAGAAACACTAGGAAGCTCACCTTGTGTTGAGGTCTATGACTCAGGATATACTATGCACATCACTCCTTACCGGGATGCAGTTCAAAACTACATCAAGATAATTCCAAGATCATTCCAAGCTGCAAATAAGCAAAGTTTTAGAGCAGTTGGAATGGGTGAAATGACAATTGACATACCAAATAATGTTGATGTCTCCAAACTAAGACTCACCAAAGTCTTATACTCACCTGAAGTCAGCTACACCTTTGTATCAGTTGGATGGACGGCTTGATGATGCAGGGTTTGACATGACTTTTGCTGATGGCAAATGCACCATACATGAGCAAAATGGCAAGTTGGTTAGCACAATCCCCAAATCAGGATGTGGCTTCTATAGAGTTTCACATGAGTCTGAGATGGCAAACATAGCTGCAGATATACTAACCTTGGATCAATTCTGTCAGGAGCCGGATTCTGACGGACTTCGGGACTGCCGAAGGGGGTTGTCGAAAGGTCGGGCGGACTATGGCCAAGTCCTGCAGGCCAAGAGTAGTGGCGTTG